>VYZP01078261.1:210-29812 GCA_013400635.1 Hypocryptadius cinnamomeus | reverse complement strand
TTAACCCATTTTCATGCCCGAGTCCATGTACTGCTTTACTAGCACTGAAGAATGAAAGGGCAGTGCAGGAATTGTAGAAAGGGTTTAAGTTTTACATCATTCATTGTGTTCTCCCACTGCCTTTTTAAAATACTTTTCTGTTACACATCCAGTAAAAGAAATTTACACTGGCCTTATTTAATAACAGATGTAAAACTTTTAAGCGCTACACTGATACACTTAAGGATATGGAAGTAAGAAAATAAGGAAAATTCCTTAACTTTAACTACAGAATCTCTTCTTTTCCCTCATTTTGCGCACTCTAGAAAATTATGGAAGTCTCTACAGATGTTGAACTTGATCTCTTCTACCTTTAGGAAAAATATGCAAATGTCATTCCCCGCGTGCCCAAGTTATCGCCAGCAAAATGAGCTTTTTTTTAAGTCACAAAAAATGAAGTTGATGTTGTGATTGAAATTATCACAAACTCTTAACCAAAATTTCTTCTTCCTAAAGCATTCATTGAGTAATGAAATTAAACAATAGGTAGGAAAAGATAGTCCTGAACAAAGCAATTTATGATCTGTTTCTACTCCATTGCTCCACTTTTAGTTTTTACAACCATTCAGAGAAAAGAAGTTTCCTTTAAGTAAGATACTGGCAAGCCCAAATTTCTAACACAGACCGTGCCATTTCTGGCAAAGCACAATTCCAGGCTCTTTGCCATCACACACTCAGGTCACCTTTGGAGTTTCTGCTGGGCATCTAAAAAAGAATTGTGATAAACTCATTCACTGACTTGACCAGAACCAAAACCAGATGTGACTGAACCAATTCCCTAAAGTTAATTCAGAGTAGTACCTATGGAGGTATGATTTACCATTACAGAATCATGGAACTGTTTAAGTTAGAAAAGTCCTTTAAGATCATCAAGTTGAGCCATTAACCCAACACTGCCAAATCTGCTAAAAAAACCATGCCCCTAGCTGCCACATCTACACATCTTGTAATTACAATTACCCCCAGGGATGGTAACTCAACCATTTCTCTGGGCAGCCTATTCCAAAGCTTGACAACCCTTTCAGTGAAGAAATTTTTCCTAATATGCAAGCTAAATCTCTTCTAGTGCAACTTGAGGTCATTCATAATTTAGGGCTCTGCATCTAGTAGCAGAGCATTGCTGTTGAATAAAAGTTTTCTGAAAAGTTAAGTGAGAGGTGTATTTGGACTGGGAATGACTGCAGACTAGTTCAGCCATGACTGAATTACTGGCAGCTGGTTTGCAGCATCAGTGCATGACCAAGTGACCTACTAATATCATTATCCATAGGTAGTATTTTCAGCACTCTAGAACTGAAAGGTTTAAAAGACAGAAAAGGAAAAAAGAGAGGGAGTACAATACACTAACATCTCAATCTATTGCTTACTGTTATAGCTGCTCTATACCACGCATCCCAAATCCAATCTCAGATTCTGTTTATTGTGCTACAGAGCCCCCTGCGTTGAGCACATTAACTAGCATTCCTTACATTAGACCAGCAGGGGAAAAAAAAATGAGATGTTGGATCTAGGAGCCACTGGTCCAGGCTGATTTCCCAGAAAAGACAAATTAGTTTCTGGGTACTTGCAAACAGCTCTGAAAAAGGTGGTGATGAACAATGCTGCCTTACATGCAATGAGAGAGTAACTAAATGCACAAGCCCACAAAGTAAACAGCAAAAAAGGCAGCTTCCTCTAAATAAGAAAAGATTGGCCAAATTAATTACATATCTCTGTATTAACTTTAGGCAGTGTATTTAAGGATGACTAGTTTGAACTCAGTACATCCCTGGACAGAAAACCTTAAAATACACAAACATACTGAGACTGGGACCAGACATTTCAACTGCATTGAAATGGTGTGGTGAATGATGGCATAAAAACACAAGGCACTTAGGAAGGAAAGAAGCTGCAACGAGAGAAAAGCAAGCTGCTTGAGAAAACCCTACAAAGGTTAAAAATGCAGTAGAAACTATTTGTAGAGTTTATGTGGGATAGAAGGCTCCAGGTGAGAGCAAATCATGCCCAATTCCTGAGCTAGCAGAGGTCTCAGTACCTCAGTAAGAGCAATGAAAACATTCAGAGCTAAAGAAAAGCAGAATCAGCTAGCAAAGGTAAGAGAGGATTTGTAGTATTTTTTCCCAATTAAATTCGAATCTCATTCCTTCTGGCTTCTTCTAAAGACGTTGCCATTTTTATCACCCACAAAGTGGAGCCTTCTGGCCAAGCAGGACTTCACCCCACGCCTTAAAATCACCTTACGTGGCAGGGCGGCACAACAGTGACATGAGTTGTCTCAAAGGAAGAGATTATTAAAACCACACACCTACACAAACACTGCTGGTGACAGTGTTTCAAGGCATTTATTCTGGAGTAGTGTGTGGGACCGGCTTCTTGAACAAATTCTCAAAAAAGTATAAGGCGGAAACAAGAACCAAAAGCAAAACATCTTTTAAGCTAAGGAAATTGTTGTAAGCTTTCAATGTTTTACTTTGAAAATCCTACAGCCTTCAGCAAAATCCTTGGAAAATCTCTTTGTGTTTATGAAATAGCATTTGATATCACAACCTAAATACCTACAAACCAGCGCAACCAACCCTTTCTTAACTCTCTAAGGGCAAATAACACCTGCATTTCCCATGCAACGGCTAGCAAAGAAATGCCGACTCTCGGTAATTTTAATTACAGAATAAAATAACACCTTAGTGAAAAATAGTAGATTAAGTATTATTTTAGAGTTTCAATGTTGCCCTGTCAACCTGAGCCATAACAGGAGCAAAACAATCAGTGCACAAACTAACATAAGAGCTCCACGGATGTAAAAAAACACAAGAGCTTATCTGCTTAAACAAGCCCTTTCATCACATATCCAAAACAATAATTTTATGTATGTTATGTTGTGCTTGTTATGTATACCTGAGACTATTTAAATAATTGATTTGATTGGATATGTAACCAAAACAAAAAATATTTCCATAGCAGGATTTTGTTTTTACATGTCAAGTCCACAGAAGTTAATTTCTGTACTTAATGCTATAACGTAGCTAAAGTTAAAATCCAGCATGATAACATATTGTCTGAGATCACTGTTTTGTCTGTGTCAGAAAATATTACACATTCAGAATTGTAAATTAGCATAATAATATGACTTTTGTTAAGAGGAAAAAGTATGTTTTCATAGTTCTTATCCCAATCTGTTGCTTTAAATTTGTGATCAACTTCTCAAGGCAGAGAAATACAAAAGCCCTAAAAGTTCTTTTTTAAGGCTAGAGCCCTAAAAGCTCTGGAGCATTATCATTTGCTGAGATCATTTACCAAGAAATAAGTGTGGGTGAATATGGAGGAGGGGGGAACAGGGGTTGAATAGCTTGCAGCATGGAGAGAGGACAAATCAACAGAAATTGTTTGAGATATTGCAGAGTGACTTACCAAACTCTCTGATCGTCCTTGAAGTTAGGACTGACAGAATCTCAAAGTATTTTAAATATTTCCACTGAGACTCCTATGTATTTGTATCAATGGAAGTTTACACATGAAAGATTAAGCCAAAAAGGCTGGCTTAGTTATATATGTCTGCCTATTAATTTGATTAGCGTGAGATAACCAAAACAGAATCAAAGCAGAAGAATCACCTAGACCTGTGAAGCAGAACTGAAAGACATGCTGCTTTGTACATCTGCTTTCCCAGCAACTGTGTCTACTAAGTCGAGTATTATTCTGCAATAAGTTACAAGAAAAATCAGTGTTCGCGGGCCTTGAGGAAAAAACCCAGTTTGTTCCAATAATAAATCACATGGTCCTTAATAATAATTTTTAAATGTTTGAAGTAAAAACAGTTTTGTTCTTCTTTTACTGCAAAATCTTGTCTTGAAATAATTTTTTCATAATAAAGAGTTTATAAGAAAGACGGTCACTGGAATTAAAATTAAAGCTAATAATACATAAACATAGGTATAAACCCTCAAAGCAACAGGTTTACAGGAAATCCAGAAAGTTAACTAATGACAGAAGTTAGAGATACAGGATGACAAAAAGTAGAGGAAAAGTCCTTGACTAAAGAAATTGTTTTAAAGCAACAACAACCTTGCAAGAATTCTTCTAATATTTAAGATCCTCATACCCTGATTAGGAGCACAGAGACAGGTTTTCAGAGTGGGCCACAAGGAGACAAGTTAATAACCCAGTTTCAAATCACCCTGCAAGACTTACTGAGCTCAGAGAGATTCTGCCCACACAGAGTTGAAAGGTTTAGTATGTAAGAGCTGCCTTCTGACGGCACAGGGAGATTACCTCTCTCTTATCAACTCCAGAGTGAACTCTAGCTCTCACAGCAACGATCTTTTACAGAAGATTCCTCAGCAGCGAACAGGATAAATGTGATTGCAGCACATTTTAGATTCTCACCATGAGGAAGTGAGTATCAAATTTAAAAAGCACCTATTACTCTTTATCTGTGTAAGTCATTCTGCTAAGTGGTGATATAAATAAAATTACATGTACAATCTCGCTTCTATCTTCTCTTTAAATGTATATACATGGTTTCTTTCCCCTTACATTCCCTGGGTTAAATTAGCAGAAGAGGAGTGTGATAAATTGAAGCTGAACTATAAATGGGTGTTTTGGAAGGGGGAAAAGGTTTCCGCTTGTTCTAAATGTGTAAACTTTTAAAAATATTGCAATTTTAAATCCTGGAAAAGTGCCATCCAATATTCGCGACTGGCAGACAGAGCTTATTACCTTTTTTATATGCTATTACAAAACTTTTTGATTTTAAACATTAGCCCGACTATTCCTAAGAGTCTCCAATTAAAGACGTAACAATAGGAGACTACAGCCATTTCTTTTTCATGCCATAAGTTCATTATTTCTATTTCCTGTTTCACTCAAGTGTTTCTTTTAAAGTTTTGAAACTTTGATGATCTCCACAGTCGAAACCAAACATAAATCCCATGCAAGCTAATGGGACAAAGGAAACCCCCAAGTCTATCGACAGCAGCAGATACCACTTCTTCCCAAGCCATATATAATTAAGAGTAATGAAAAATCCCTGGTTAGTTATCATAAAAACAGGCTCCTTACCATAATCTGTAAAGCACAGTCAGGTCCAAGTTGTTTTGTTCAACCACCACACCAACTGTTCCTTCCTTTTAGTGACTTATTTAAAGAAAAGAAAAAGACTCACTTTGCCAGTTATAGCTGGGGGAAAAACTCCCAAGAGCTTTCAGGCTTCATTAATTAGGGCCATCAGAACTGTACTTCATTTAAGCAGTACAAAACAGTGCAATCAAGAGTTATGTCCCGGGCTGTAGCTATCTGCCCCTCTCTCATTCTCTTCTTCTTTCTCTCACCATCTCTTTCAATAAATGAGACTAATTTTTCCAGCAGGCTTTAACTCCCTAGATTAACTGAAGTGGAAAATGTGACTACAAACTCATAGCACTGTCTAGCCTCCAACCCAGCACAGAATCAACTTTGTTGTAAGTGTTGAAGGACACCTAGCAAGCTGCTACTTGCTAAGTTCATAACCCAGAAGTGTACATTCGCACACAACAGGACTGCGCCATCTAGTCAGCTGCCAGCAGCAGGCTTTGGGAGCAGATGCCTCGGGATGCAGGGCTTTAGCCCTTGGGAATGTTCAGTTTCTTACAGATTCAATTGTGGTGTGGCGTTTTTTTAATAAAATATCACTACTGAGATAATCCACATCTAGTTGATATGGGAAAATTTAGGCTATAATAGCGCAGCAAACTTCTACATCTATCTTTGATTTACAAGATAAAAGCAACTTTTAAATTAAAGAGCCTTTCTGCTAATAGAGCTTATTATGCCAGAGACAGGAATGATTTTCCTAGAAAGTTGTCCCTGTGTGCATGCCTATTATCTTTGCTTTCCCCCTTCCACTAATGAGCATTTATCTAAAGAGCCTGTTAATCCTCTGATGTGTGCTTCTGGTCAGAGGTAACAGTTTGAATAAAACCACTAATCACTTATCACTAATCACTGATCATTAATCACACTTTTCCCTAGTGCTTTGCGACCTGTACAGCTCCCTTTAGGATTAAGGAGTCACAAATAAGGAGTTTAGCCATTTTTTATTAAGAATTTCCAGCTTTTGATACCAACAACCTCATTCGCCACATGAAAGTTACAAAACACTGAGTGGGGACTTTCACCACTGTACACTTTTATACTGAAAATAAACAGTACCTTTAGGGAAGCATACCTCCTTCAGCAAAATTCCCACAAATTACCCTACATTTTCGCATTCAGCTCTCACTTTCTACCTCACAATTTTCTTTCAGTCCAGTTTCTGGATTATCCCTGCATATATCTTACAAGAAAGTTTTCCTACACCACTGTTCCTTGACGCACTGCTGCTTGTCCAAATGGCCAGACAAGGAAAGTCTGGTGCACACCAGCGGGTGAATCTTTCTCTAAAAACTGCAGTCTCAAGAAAAGCCCAAGTAAGATGCTTCACAGTAATTATTATTCTTCTGTTCAAGCTTCAATTTCATCTAGCTAAGCACTGTTTCTTACTGATAATATATGGAAATCTTCTAATCTTGCTGCTTAAGTCACTTCTCCTATTGGTCTGGATTTAAAAAAAGAAAAAAAGAAAAACCAAACAACATGTGGACATTTCGTTTTCCTTTATTCCTACCCCCATCTCTGAAACTACCTCTCTCTTTCCAATTATAAAGCTTATATTGAGCCCTGGAGATGAAGGATCACTCACCATGCTCGGACATAAATAATAGAGGAGGCAGAGTTTAGCAAGTATTCCCCTTACACTCCTGCAGCTCTTATCGTCCTGAAAACTTCGCTGGGGAGAGAGAGACCCCTGTAAGAGAGGACAGTAGCGGGGGGACGCGGAGCTGGGGGCGGGAGGTATGATGAGCGGAGTAGAGGGGCTGTAAAGGGAGAGGAAGGCTGCAGAGAGGGGACCTTGTCAACACTCGCCCCCTCCCCGCACCCGAGGGCATCAGAAGCGGAGCATCAGCCCCGCACCGGCCCGCAGCATGACGTAAGGGCCGGCAGCAGCCCGGCACCCGGGGTGTCTCACGGGGAAAGCGGCCGCGCACCACCCCGCGCACCGCTCCGCGGCCACCGCCGGCTGCTCCCGGCTCGCTGGGAGGCACGGCCGCCGCCGCGAAACTTATCCAGAAGTTTTGGGGACGGCGGGGAGAGTGGATGGCGGGGCAGCGCGCCGCCGAGCTGTCACCACCGGGTGCCGCCGGGTTACGCTGATGCTGGAGCCGTCCAGCCCGCCGTGGGCGTGGGGACTCCGCGGTGGCTCCGCCGGGAGCTGCCCACCCGCTCGCTCCGCTCGGGGCAGCACCAGCGAGGTGCTGCTTGCGCTCCGCGGCAGCCGCCCCATCTCATCCCATCCCATCCCATCCCGTCCCGGGAAGCAGCGCGCAGACTTCCCAAACTCCCTGAAGTGCGGACGGGGAGTCCGGCTTCCCCGCGTCTCGGCGACCGTGCGCTCCCGCCCCGCGCTCTGCCCTGCCCTACCCTCCGCGGGACGCGGGGTCGCTCACGCCCCTCTCCCCGAGCACGGCGGGGACGCGGGAGCGGCGGGACCCCGCGCCCGCGACGGAGACCGGCGCTGCCGCCTCGGGAGCAGATGCGGTGGCGGAGGGAAGAGCCCCTGCAGCCGCAGGCTGCCCCTTGCCCAGCGCGCACCCGGCGCTGCTGCGCTCGGCTCCGTGCGGGGTGCNGAGTCAGCCTGCAAGCGGCGGCCCGCCCCCCGCGTCCCGGGCAGCCGCGGGCTCCGGCAGCGATGCCCGGGCGGGAAGGGGCACAGCCGGGCCGAGCGGGGGCTGCCGGGGGAAAGCGCTCTGCTGGCCGTGCCGTGCTCCGGCAGGCGCGGAGCCTCTGCTGAGTGACAGCCGCGGGGGAGGCCCGCGCTCAGCTGGGACTGGGGTCCTGCAGCCCCGAACTCTTTCGGGGTATTTTTGTTTGCTCGAGTTTCTTTATCTAGAAAATGTTTAAGGAGTTACGCGGTGCCCGAGAAAGGAGGGAAAGCTCCGTGTCGAGCTGCAGCCCTGCGAGGGTGCCCCGCTGTCCACCTGCCCAGGTGTGCCCGGGGTCCGCCCGGCAGGGTTTGATGCCGCGGCGGAACCCCAGCGGCGCTGGAGCAACGCAGTCACGAAGAATCTTAACTGATATAATAGAGTGTCTAATTGCTTTTTGAACATTTAAACATTCTGCATCTAGTTGGCAGTGTCTCTGAGCCGTCGTCTGGGACGCTTGCCGGTGACAAAGTTGTTGTTCCACCCTGTAGCTACTTCAGTGCCTCCTTTTCAGTTTTTTTTTTACTCTCAGTCTAATGCTCCTCAGCAGTGCTTCTAGCACCTGGGTCTGGAGGTTCCTTTGGCACCTTACTCCACACTGCAGTTATCCAGGAGGGATTTGTATCAAAGATACACGATTGAACTGGATTTAGCAGCTGATTCATGCCAGGAGGTATGACTTAATTCTGATGCAGTGTTTTAGCACCTAAGCCTGGAATGTCTCATGAGGAAAGCTCAGTGTTTTGAGGGTCTCAGCATCTGCAATGGCTTGCTCAGTTTGGTTTTTCTCCGATAATCCATTAAGAGAGGAGAGAGTAATACAACACGTACTGCCAAAATCGGGAACTACTTTACAAATGGCAATAATACAGCACTTTACTCCTAATAATACCATTCTTTTGCAGGTTTATATTAGGCTGTCTAATTATCATCTTCAGCTTTTAACATTTCACTGGCACTTTATTCAGGATTTAGGCAGATAGAAGCAAATCCTATCAGTGACTGATGATAGGTTTTGCACTCATTTAACTCCTTAGGATAAAGCTCAATGATGCTGTCACTGTAAGCCTTCGTTTTGTCAGGTATTATCTTTGGAAATTGCATATCAAGTGCAAAGTGCCTTACCTCTAAATGTCCTGGAATTATAAACTACACAGATGACTAGATTAATAATTGCAGTTATTTCTGTCTCACAAGAAGGGTTTTAGCATACACAAACACAGCAGTTTTTAAGGCCATGACAAAAAGATTTAAGCGCAGGAAACAGCTCTGTATCTCTCATTGAGGTTTCATCATACAATTTATGTAGTCACACTTCTCACAGACATGCAGCTGGCACAGTGGCTGATCGATGGGTTTTCCTGGGATTGCAGTGAGGCTTTTCTCCAGTTTTCTCAATGAGACCGAACTGTAAATGGCAATGGAGAATTCAGATGCCAGTCAAGGACAACAGGGCCCAAATCCGCCGGCAATCTCTGCAGTAAGACACAGTTATGACAAAAAAAGATCCTAAAAGCAAGATGAACAGGACCACCACTTTATTCAGATCAATATCTTTACCTGCCACATACATATTTGGACAGATCTCTACCACTTAAAGAGACAGGCAGCTTGTGGCAGCAGTTTGTGTGTGTCTGCCCCACAGAGGGTGATGACAAATGCTTTGACAGGTGGTTACCTTGGTTTTCGCTGACAGCAGAGCCAGAGAGGTTTTGGGTTCCTGATATGAGTCTCATGGCCCGAGGAAAGACTCTTGAAATGAGTTGCAGTCCTGGGGGGGAGAATGAGTACAGAATAATGTCAACGGTTCCTCTGAGGTTGAAATCTGCTGCAATATGTGTCACATATTATTGCTGTCCCCCATGCCCAACTTCTGTTTCACTTGCCACCTTCAGATTCTGTTGCTCTCCTCCCTCTTCCACCTCTTTACTTCTCTATTTCCTTTTTTCTTTTGCCTGTTACCAGCCTTCTCTCTGTTCTATGGTGACCACTCTGATCTCTGAATGAGGATGTGAAAAGGAGCACTGGGATGCAGCTTTGTTTTGTTCTATGCTCACTTTAATCCCTGGTGGTTGAGCGGTTCACAGAGAAGAAAATGTGTCGATGCCTTCAGCCTGAGAACACTGAGCAGAGAAGGGACATTGAGAAAATGTAATTGCCAAGTTCTTTCTTGATTTAAACTGTGGGATGTTGATAGTAAAAGAGACACTCCTCTGCATGCAAAGTTGCTGCTTTCAAGTGGAGCTGATGTCTGCTTGTGTGCTGTCACTGTGAAGAACAACTCTTTAATATGAACTCCTCTAAAGGTGGTTTGAATTAGCATATTCCACTCGGCAAATGAGGAATGTACGCAGAGTCAGTTACTGCAGCTCAGCTGACAAGCCGTAACTTGAGAACATGCTCTATATGGGGGACAAATTTGAACAAATCTTAGAGGCTAATCAAAGGCACCTCCTGGAACAGCAAAATTATCATTCTGCAGAACTTCAGGTTCCTGTTCCAAAAGCACTATATGCTAAAAATAAAAACCGAACACACCAAAACAAAACACCATCAAACAAAAAACACCAACTTGTGAAATACGGGTTAATGTTAGGCAAGGAAACTTCCTTTTAATGGAATATTGTTCAGGAGTGATTGAACTGTGGAAGCAGCTTTCCAAAATACTCCTGCCTAGGGCAGGAAAACTCCATCCTGAATGGTTCAAGACTTGGCAATGTTTTTAAGAGATTGAAGAAACTCGTAATGAAAAGTACTGAGCAATCAACTCCATGAGGCACTACCTGTTCTTTCATAAACTAATTTAAAGGTACAAAGTCATATGCTGCTTTTCTATTTTTATACTCAGGCTTTTATAAAGCTGCTTTCTTCTTATGGCAAAATCCCAACTTACATACTTTTCTGTACTGTATATTCTAACAAATGTTTAACATATAGGTCTTTGTCAGTTTGAGTCTGTAAGTATAAAACCTGAAAATAACACACTCTTTACAACAGTAGTTTAATGGGTATTAAAACTACTCAGACATCTGAAGTGACATGAGTTAGAATGACATTTTGTTTGACTGATAGTAAATGACAGTAGTGCTGTTTCAGCAAACACCTAAAATCTTTGTCATATCATTAAAATCATTGGGAAGTAAAGATATTAATATAATTATAGGAGTTTTGTACGTCAAATATCAGTCTCAGCAAGTCACTATTGCTGTCACAATGAATGTAAAATGAATATTTACTGCTGGTAGAGTTGAATATTTTACATACTCATTCTTCCTATAACATCATTAACCACATGTTTAACTAAGCTACTGCCAGTGTTGAGCGTTACTTTCAGCTCTGGCACTTGCAATTATCTCGTTACGAGTACTTTGCAGCAATATCTTTTAGTCTAATCGAACAGTAATTTATTCACCTCCTTATGTGCTGCTAAAACTTCAGATCTCCCCATTTATCATGTGAAACTATCCACAAAAAAAGTAATTCAGCACTAGTTACACAGAAGTGAAGCCTAAGAAATAAAATGGTAAGGGGAAAAATTGATTTCTAGATCTTAACATATACTTTAATCCATGGTGATACTAAAATGCATTTTAAAAGGAGGTACAAATTATGCTATTTAATATATAATAATCCTAGTGATATCCATTACAAATGTAATTCAGGTGTTTTTATGAAATGCTTGATTTCTTAATTATTACATCTTTGTTCAGATCTCACCTCTCCTTATTTTAGTAACAAACTGGATGGGATATCAGTGAAGGGAACCAAGTATTCTCTATGGTTTCAGGAGCTTACTAGGAAGTACCAGATTAGTCTTAAAGCTGAGACAGAAACTGGTGAATAAGTAGAGTTAACCAGAAGTTAAGTAGTATCAAACATTTTTTTAGAAAGAAGTTCTATTAGTTGAAATGTAAATGTTGTGCACTGTTCCTGTTCAACTGTATCATTTCTCAAGTGGACTGGAGAGGAAAGGAAGTGTGATACATTGCAGGGATGTGAAACAGTCCTGTGGGATACCAAGCAAGTCACATCTGCATTTCTGTGCTCTACGTACATCTCCTCACCCATTCATCTGATGGTCTTACTTTTTCTTAATGACATTTGTGTTTTAAGCAGGTGACAAAAATAGGGAGCCAGGTCTTAGTAGAAGCACATGCAAAGCAGGAATATGTTTTGCAGGGGGAAGTTCCTACATACATCGGTAATACGGATTTACATGAGAGCACATTTTGTCCCATAACAGTACTAATTGCCACAGTACTATGCCCTCTGGAAATAAAGATGCCTAGCAGTACCTCCTGGTTTTCACAAGATTATGTGAGTACTGAAAATGGATCTAAGAGGGAATTCATGTTCTCTTTGCTAGAGTTCATCTGCAAAGGCGAAGTGACTTGAAATTGGATGAGCCAAGCAGGAGCTCTCTGTGTTTCACCTCATCTATGCTGCAGAAGCCATAGCCCAGGAACTGGCCATTTCTTTTCCACTTCCTGGAAGGCTGCTTGTGAAGCATCAAATCACTTAACTCCGAACTCCCCTGTCTGAACTAAACTGCTGAACAAGTGTAGAACAAAATCAATGTGTGTTAACTACTGAGAAGCCACAGTGCAAGCTGGTGGAAGGAGGCTTGCTCTGGACCCGCAGGCTTTTAACCATTGTTTAAGATGTGTTAGTTGGGTGCATCTAACTGAGCTTTAAGCAACACTTAAAATGATGTCTTTGCACTCCTCTTAAGTTACCCCAAATCAGTTTTATTCCACATTTCTCCTTTCTCTTGGTAAAGTTAAGGGTAGCTGTAGGTCATGCTTGTGCCACATAAAAAGAATGAGCAGAATAATGGAGAAGCACAGCCCTTCCCATGGAAAAGACCCAAACAGAAGCTCATTCATGCAGAAAGGTGTGTTCTGGCCTCCTCAACCAGAGGAGATGACAATAATGAGGATGCACGTGAGGCCCAGAACTGCAAGAGAGAGAATTGTTTCCTCTTTTTTCATCATTTCTCCTGCTCCATTCATGAGTGATGCCAGCATGTCAGGAAGCACGGTTTGACCAAGCTCCTCTCCTGCTGATCTCAGTGTACATTTGTTCTTGATGCCTGTTCAAGGCATATGTGTTCTCTGAGCTCTGATACACAATGCCATTTAACTCCTCACCTCTTTGGACAAGCAGGTACACAATGTTTCTCCAAGCAGGTCAGATCCCAGATACCTGAATGATCTCTTCACTGTAGCCGTGTGCCATGTGTTCTGTTCCAGGAGACCAAAAAGAGAGACTTTGTATTTCCTTCTACACTCATGACAATTCAAAGAATTGTTTGTTTCCTCCATACTCAGACACCATTATTTCTTTTGGGATGAGGTAACAGAATTATTCAAAATTCTTTTTCTTCCACAGATATCCTGTATGACTTCTTTTTTATTTATTTTACCATTTTTAATGCTGTGCTTGTTGGAGTACTCCTAGTAATAATTTAATTGTTTAGTGCATTATATGGAAGACTGATTTGATAAATAATTTTTAGGTACTATAGCTCCAGTTAGACACATATGGAGATTTTGGTAGATTTTTGGCCTCTGACTGGATTTTAGTTGGTTTTAGTTTATTGGATTGTTGTTTTTTTAGTTGGTGGGTTGTTGTTATTTTAGTCTTGGAACAGAATGAGGTTTAAAAAAAAAAAAAGGAGTTGACAGATATAACATCTTTGTATGTCTCTGAGAGCCTAATTTAGAAACCGTATTTAAACAAGAAGGAAAAAATACAAATTCTTATCTGTCTCATTTGGTTAAATCTCTGATTATTAATGGAATCAAATAACATTACAGCTGTATTTATAGATGAAAATAAAGGGGTCATGTGACAAAAAGATCTTACAGACTTTTTTTTAAGTGTAGGGGTTTTTTTAACAGACTCTTCTACCGGTTCTCTTCTTGGAGATGTCATGAATGAATGCAGAGATACAAAGGTACTCCTCCTCCTTTAAATGTGCTGTAAACATGTCTCATTTATACCTTCACACTACTCACTTCATGGGTTTTGCTGCTGGAAACAGAATGAGAGAAAATATTTTGCATGAGAATGTGCAGGTACTCTATGGCAGCAGAGTGGACTCATTTTCTAGTCTGTAGATGAGGGCTGAAATGGAGATTCCCACAGTTTGTGGATTCATAACCACTCTTATTGCTCTGTATATAGTCTGCTTAGATAGGCTTTGCAGGGCAAATCAAACTTTTGCCTTATTTTCTGGCTGAAAAACTGAGAAGGAGATGATGAGGGACAATCCCAGCAGTTCCCACGTAATTGCAAAATTTGTAATTGTGGTGTTGCAGCAAGAGAAGTAAAGTGTTTGCTGCCATGTAGCACTGCCAGCATTTCACACAAATATCAGTCAGGAAAGTCAGTAATTTTTTTTTAGCACTATTTTGTTTAGACACATGTAAATAACAGCCCTATCAGGAAGAAATAAAAAGCCATGGTGACCCAAGGATTGAAAAATCTTTGTTTCAAGAGGAAAGCTACCAAAAGTCACATTATGTACAACAAAAATCAGTCTGCACTACTAAACCTCATCTGCCATTAAGAACTTAGATAATATACTGCTGACATCATGACTACATAAATTACATGGTACTTTCACATGTGACTTAGAGATTATATTACTTGTGTATGAAAAAAAAATTAAACTTGCAATTTTTTCATTTAGGATGAACTACTGTGGTATGTATTGTAAAATTAGATACACATTCCAAAACAACAGCAGGTTTACTTTTTATTGCTTTTAACCCAACAGGTACAAAACCACTCATTTAGTCAAAATCATATAGATGCGCAAAACTTTTTTTAGAAAGGGTACAGCTTTGCTTTCATTCTTGTAACACAGAATATGCTGTGGATTTTATTTTAGCTGAAGTACAGAATCAGGTTTGTTGTGTTTACTGATGTAACTCCATGGGTAAAATCCTGGCTTCACTGAAGTCAATAGGAAAACTCCCATGGATTCAGTGGGGCCAACATTTCATCCCATGTCTGTAATCAATTATTAAAATGTTACAGGGTCCAATGTATGACTACATTGGAAAAAAATTACAGCAAAATACTTGAAGTAGTTTGCAAATATTTTGGAGTCTCGAGACTCAGGGATTAATACCTCTCCTAGTTACTCCTAGAGAAATAACTTGTATTTGTACGTAGGCGAGTTCAAGATTGGATTTTTGAAGCATGTTCAATACTTGGTATTAAAAAATACATTGACTTTAATTTAATCTTTTTCTGAATTACTCACTTTTCAATTGTGCAAAAATTTTTACATGTTTTCTTCCTTGTTTAAAAGGGAGAAGCATTCAAATATTTTCACTTTTGAAATGGAGACAGTCATTAATCTTAGATGATACTGCAAAAAAATAAGACTGATAAATATTTGCAGGTAATTTATTTTATTTTACAATGCATTAAGTTTGTCTCCATCCTCAGCATAGTAGTGTGAAAAAGAAGAAATGACATATGAAAGCAGCAGTAAATTGAGAAGTAGGACAAAAGACACGGTACACATTTTGAACCTGATTTCCCCTTCTCCTTCCCCTCCCCTCACAGATCAAGCAACTCACTGTATGTGACAGTTACATTTGCAATGTAATATTCAAGGCAAACAAATTTTAAAAGTCTTTTAAAATACAAGGTACATGAAATTTCCAAGGTTTTTCTTGCATATTACACAAAAGGATAACTAAGACCGTTATTCAGGCATATCTTAACTTTAGCTATTAGCAGTGCTAACCACCAAATTAACATGTTATATAAATAAACAAGAAATTGAAATTCAGACTTACCTGATGCTGAACGAGACAGTAAATTAACTCCTTCTGCTGATTACATATCTCAGTTGTAAGCATAAGAATAAATGTGAATCCCTGGAATATTTATTAGCATAAAAGTCTCACAAGGCCCTGTCAATAAATTACAAGGAAGCCTGGATGGGTGGGGGTCTATATCAGCAAGTAATAGAGAAGTACAGAAATAAATATCATCCTTCTAGCTCAAAAAAATCCCACTTAACTTCAATTTTACCTTTACAACCACCATACAAACCAGGCAGAGAGTACCCATTGTCATCACTTGTATAGCTGGAGTGGACATATCAGAGCTTGAAGAGAAATCAGAATGGGAAATAAAATGGCTTTTCATAGTCTCTGCTGCTAGAAAAGATGAATGCACTTCTATATCCAGGATGGATTACCTAGGTCCTTTAAGCAAAGAGCACCACTAAAAATCATTCAGCTATAGCAAGGCTTACTAGAAATGCCTTTAGGAAATAAAGCTGCATCGTGTAAGAAGGGAGAACTTGTTTTTCTGAAGCTGTACCTCTAAAGGGTTTCAAGTATTGTTTCAGTAGCGAAGATAAATAGCGAATGTCAGGAAAGAAAAACGACACAACCCTTGCCAGAAGATCCGATGACGCTCAGCACAAGGTAGCATGAAATAAACAGTGCTGTAAAGATCACAGGGCTAGAATGGAAATCAAATGGCCAGATAGCGATAGAGCTGGTTCTCTTTAACAAAAATACCTAGGAGAAAAAAAAAGAAATGTAACAGCTTATTTGTGTGCAGGAGAGTAGAATAAAATAAGGCAATCACAACTGATTGAGACATCAATTTGTTCAGGGAAAGCCCTAAGAGATGGCAAAGAGCCTGCTGGAAGTGCAAGGGGAAAGAAAGACTTCTGCTGAAATATTAGATGTGGCGATTCTCATACAAGTTTTACTCTGAATTGCTGACTTGGTGTTTACATCCCAGCTTTTCCCCACGGGGAAGGACATACAGGGAACAGCAGGTATGACAATCAGAGATGGCGAAATGTTGTGAGCTACCAAAATACGTGCACAGAAAAATGTTAAGATCGTCCATGCCTCAGGAATGAAATAGTAAAGAGAAAGTTTGTTTAGAGCTCTGCTGCTGTTGAGTGCTTCTAGAAAAAAAAGAGTAACTTTGAAACAGGGAGCTAAGCACTTTCTAAGGAGTTTAATTTCTTTTTGGAAGCATTCGTCTTGCAAGTGGAGCAGAAAATAGCCAGGCAAAGTATGAGATGTAGTATGTGGGGAGGTCTTCAGGGAATCAGAGAAGAAATAAACTGATGAGAGCCAATGGGGATATTATTAGGCGCTTGGCTGTAGTAAAGTCAACCTTCTTCAAAGGCAGCAAATTCTAGCATCTAATAATATTCTTGTTTATCATATAGAGAAACACATGATTATTTTCACACTGTTACTGGGAACTTTTTTCAGTCTTTATAAGCACTGGCTCATCATTCCAATTTTTTTCTTTTTTTTTTTTTGAATGTGGTAGTTTTTAAAGGTATCTATAGAATGTACCTGCACAGACAGAGCCTGTATGGGGTAATGCAAACTCTGAGCCAAGCCTACAATCAGAGATATTAACACAACTGATTACACTGATGGAGTGAAGCCACTATTTTTATCTTACCTGAGATAAGGCACACAGGATATAAATTGCTGTTCAAAAGGCAAGGCATTTAAAAAAAAATTACAAGGAAAAAGGAATGAAAGAAACACTTTATTTTAAAGGTACAGTGGGAGTAAAGATTAAAGATTATGGCAAATTTTATTAGCCACGTTTTCTGTCCCTACAGTGGTCCAGAAGGACACAATGGGAGGGAAGCACAACACCTCTGTCAGGGCTGGGAGCTGCAGAGCCAGCTGAGGCTGCCCAGCTATACTTGGAGCTGCCTGTGGCCTAGGGAGCCACAGCCAAACCAGCTTCCATCAAACCAATTAATAAAACTTTTTAATCCCCTTATCCTACAGAGCACTAAAGACATATTTTCCCAAAGACACCTAAAAACAGCACCATTCCTGCCCTCGTGGCTGGTGCTCCAACACCTCCAGGTCCCTCATCCTGCAGGGAGACACCGACAAAGACTGGCAGCTGTACAGAATTAAAATGTGGGAGTTGAAAGATTTTTTGACCAAAAATTGCTTTCATTTACCTTTGGTGCCTTCCCATGTGGTGAGCATTAGCCAATGTGTGTGTCTAGAGACCAAGAGCCAGATCTGGTTTCTGCACTGAATTTTTGTCACAAGGGCTGTGTTTAACCATGACAGATCCTGCAATTTCACGACATATTTCTCTTCCTGTTGTTTCAGACTTGTGAGGCTCTGGATCAGAAGCAGAGCTCAAGTTTTTCTACCTCTGCTATATCTGGGATTGAAGATGAAAACACTCAAAGGCTTGCATGGGCATCCCAGCACAAAGCCAACAGTAACCCCTGTGATACACAGATTGCTGGGATCCCTTGCTGCTGCCAAATTTAATGTTTTAAAGCAAAGTTCTGGCTCCCCTGAAAAGAGCAGTAAAAATTCTGGTGATTTGGATGGGGATAAGACTTCACCCCTGAGTCTGACTATAGGAATACTCACTGACTCACCTCAGCTGCTGACTTCAAGCACACAAACTTGCAGCAACACTCTCTGATGAAGAGACAAAAGGCAGATTTCTCAGCTGTGAAACATTAGCTTTATTGCAGACTTCTAAGCAAAACAGTTATCCCTGCTTTTGTATTCTTTCCTAATTTAAATTCTAAAAAGACAAGAAGCAAAACTTAAAAACTAGAAATCTTGTGTCTTAGTCTAGATATAAATGTTAAACAAAAACACCCTAAAAATTGTATCTGATTGTTATGCGTCATTGGCTTTTAATCTAAATTAGCTGTCTTTTTCATTGTTAGTCTACTTGCAACACCTCATTGCTGGTATTTTCAGAAATTTCACTAACCAAACAAGATAAAATACCTGCTGTTTTTAAGCTAAAATGTTGGTATAACTGGTACCAACATCTCAACTACCGAAGACATAGTAGGTCCATTGATTTCAGCAGCTGCAACTACTACCCCTGATTAATGTATTAAAATCACTAAACAGTTTACATTAGATAACTTCCTAAAGATCCTTCACTTAAGACAGAGAGCAGCTGTAAAAAGCTTAAGAATATAAAATGCTTATTTTTTCTTTTACAAATAAAATCTCACGTGCTTTCAGTAAACACTCCATCCCCACACAAACACAAGGTATTCTAGAAGGTGATCCCTCCCCAGCTTCTCCAACAAAGCTCTGCAAGGTACATGATTTATCACCAGGTGATTTGGGAATGTCTTTAATAGTTGTATCTTACCATTTTCAAGATACAGGTTAAGACTCAGGCTCTGTTTCATCTCCAGTGGTAACAAGTTCTGTAGCTCCAGGCCTTCTGTCAAGAATGCTTGTGCTGTTCCCCACCAGTTACATCACCCCGTTCATCCCAATTACACGTACTGCAGCTGATGTAGAGCTTTAATAATTTGTTTTATTTGTGCACTGATTAAAAATTTCTAGATCAAACATTTAATGAAAAGCTCTCCAACCTGAGAGGTTCGCTGCTGAATGCAGTCATTTACAACTCAAAACTTATAATAACCAGAGCAAGTGTTGGAAAAGCTGTTCATGCCAAATGTTCAGCAACTGACATATATAATCTTATATCTTTTCATTCAGACCTTTTAAAAAAAAAAAAAAATCTGAGACCTAATTATATTGGTTGTAACTGTTCTGAAATGAATGGTGGCAGGAACTAATACTTGTTTATTTTCTTTCCTGACAAGTGCTCTGAGTAAAAACAGTTTCTAGACATGATGGAATGACTTTTCCTATGACTCAGACACATTCAATGAAATAAGGTTTGAAGAAACTGAAGCTGGTTTTCTGTCTAACAATAGTAATTGAAAATACCCAGAACTTTTAAGCATTTATGCCATTTAGAAATGTCTGACAAAAAAGCTACATAGGGAGGACAAAAAGTCTCCAGCAAACAAGCTCTTGCCCTGTGCTTTTTCATTTGAGTGAGATATTGCACTTATTCACTTGGGCTTATTTCAATTTAATGAATTTCTCTTTTCAGTTTGATTTTCTATTTAATTTTTAATTTACAGGTGACACTTAAAGTGAACAGTCATGTTTCCAATTGGCAACATATTTAATGTTTTTCACAACTCCAGGGCAAACTAGAGTTTTAAAATATACTACTTGGTAATATAAGAAAGGCACATAAAACTTCATGTTTATGTCCATGCTACAAAGCTCTAACTAGCACACTTTTTGCAAGCTGCTTAGCTCCCAGTATTTCAGGTTTTTTCAGCTTTTCTAAGAGTAAGCTACCTGGTTTGGTTCTGTTTTGAAAAGAAGTTGTCCTAAATTTTTGTTATTGCTCTGCAGCAAGTAGTTTAAAAGAAACTAAATATAAATTAAATATTATTTGAAAACTTAGAAAAGTGTCTGCTGAAATGAGAGATATGCCTGGTAATTTAAGTACAGCAATCACAAAGGCATGAATACCCACTCGGAATACACTTGGAGTCTTTAACTGATTTATTATAATTATTAACTGATTTTATACCTCATCTCCAACAATATTTTCTGATCCCAGGAAAGCACTCAGGCTTCCACCTGTATTCCTGCAGTTGTGATTCCTGCCCCTCGCGTCTCACGCTGGTGGGGGGGGATCAGCTGCCACGCACACCCCGTTGGCTTTCCACGCCCGCGCTGCCCATGGCCCATCTGCTCTGCTCCGATGTCCCACGGCCAACATTCCCACGCAAATGCCATCCCTGGGCAGCCTTTCTGCAGAGTCCATCTCCGAGAAGGCGCTGGAGTCGCCTTGATGCCGCAGCCTGGGGACGGCTGGGGCGGCTGGCAGTATCTCTCCTCGGTGAGTAAAGGATCCCAGCGCTGCCCGCGGCTGCTCGGCAGGGCTGGGCTCTCGCAGGGCTCGGTTAGGCCGGGAGCAGAGCGGGGCTGGGCTCTGTCCGGGCCATTCCCCATCGCAGAGCTCCCTCTGCTGCCGCCGCTCCGCGCTCCCGGCGCGGCCCCGCTCCGTCGCGGCAGCGCCCAGGGACAGCTGCCCGAGCTTCTCCAGGCAGGAGGAGCTGGAGGAAAGCGGGTTCTTACCGTCGTGCCAGCCACGCAATTGTGCTGTTAATGAATTTGTGACTGATGGCCAGTACAACTTGTGGAAACATCCACATCGCTGGAGCTCGCGCTGTTTACAAAAGACCACTTAAAACAGCTTTTCTCAGATTGTTAAAATATAGTCTGGCCTATAGGATTGGATTTGGAATAAAAGGGCATATGGAAACCACCCTTGATAAACTGGGCCCTGAGGCAGACTGCAAAAATCCCATAAACAGAGCCCACAGCCACTTTTCTTCACACCTCTGAAATTCATTGCATCCAAAGAGCTCACTGCTTGCTTCCTCATCTCCACCACCGCAGAGATCTGCAGATGGATTTCCAAAGCGCAGTGAAATGAGAGGTGGATCTGAGGGAGGAGGGTGTTTCAAAGTGCCTTGGAGTTAGCCCTTCTGCAGAAATGGTAAGAAATGGTTTGAATTCAGACTTTCAAGGATGAGCAGGGACATCGTACCTGTGTCCTCACTCTGCATTCAGGCGATGAAACGTTGGCCTCCCAGGCACTGTCCAGCCTGCTCTGAGCACTGTGGTGCCTCAGAATCCTGTCAAAGTAGCCACATACACCACCCTGATTTCTCCTGTGTGCATTTCTCTCACCCATCCCAAACATACTTCACCTGTACAGAATACATATTTCTAATTGCAAGTCAGAACACCTCTACATTTTAGTTTTTTCTGCATTAATACTCAGTATGGCAATACTTAAAATACTGTTTGCACTGAAGTGTCTGAAATATATTAAGGCCAGATGTCATAAATAGTGTGTAAAGCATTGACAAAGCGTGTCATGCCTACCATGCTTCAGGTATACTCTATGGTAATTCATCCTCTGGAATAGCACTACTCCCTCCACCAACTACAGAGAATGCTGGATAAATAACACAGGTGAGTTTCATGTAGGTTTCAGACATACAGGATAGTGGAGATGAATTTCACCTGCAGTTTATGTAATACTTGCCATTAATTAAATTGTTACTAACAGTCTGATCTCTATCAATAGACACCTATACTTGGCCACTTTCACCACAACCTTAAACAGTGATGTCTCTTAGCATACATCTCCTCTGCACAGTGGAAAACACAAGGCAGGCAATTCCAGGTAGCATTAGGAAAGCTGTTATGTCTGCATGGAGGAGCACAGGACTTGTGCAAGGATCCTAGCTCTGTCTTGGCACCAAATGTGAGCTGAATTCAGCCTCTGACTAGCATTTATTGGCTCAGACAGAACGTAATGCTGATAGGACTCTGCTGTCTCTGATATTGGTCACCATTAGACAAGGCACCTGTAGCCAGTCATAAGCAGACACAAGATTAGGACCAAAATAACGAGTTTATGAAGCTGACTAGCTTGGATCATTGCTCAGCTCAGCCTGCAGCCTGAAAGACCCAGATGGAGGTATTCCAAAAACCTTTTCAATAGCACTGTTGAAAGAAAAAAACAAGGCCTCAAAATTAAGCTTAAGTTCCTCTCACTTTTTTCTTATCAGTGTTCAATTAAAATGCAGTTATTTTCTGTTTATTTATAGATGACATTTTTCTTAGGAGAGAGTTTTATTGTATGTTGTCCAGCTTCCAGAGAACAAAGGATTGTGTTTATAAATCTCTTACCTGTAATTAGTGTCACCCAGTTAAACAAAGCACCTCTGTTTTATAACTGCCAAAGCTGTCATGATTTTTTTCAAAACAAATTTTTACTGTGGACTGCTTGAGCCACAGTTTCTTTAAAAAGTAACATAAAACTATATTACTACTCCAGACCTGCTATTCTAACCAACCATGTCAGGTGGCAGGCTCTGTCCATAGTGCCAGAGCTCAGAAAAATGCTTCCTCCATTATATTTCCACTTAATTATTCTTGTACTTTTCAATAACTTTGTGTCATTAAATCATGGCATATAGTCGATTTGGATTAGCTTTATCCTACCGGGTTATGACAGACTTTCAGCCTAGTCATTAATCTGTCATCATAAGTTTTGGAATCATACAGACATGAGAGCTAGCCATATTTAAATTGGGAGGGTATTCTTTTTTATGAGTCTATGTTTAATTAGAATTCCAATAAAAGTGACACATCTATTTGAGGCAGGCTTAATATTCTGAGCTTAACTTTTCTTCGAAACACCTTTTCCTTAAAGAGAAATGTCAGCAAAGAAAAGCAGTATTTTGTCCAGACATAACAATCTTCTTGGCTTTTCCCAAGCCAATATGGCCCCCAGGGCAAAGGCCCAACTGATAATGCTGCTCAGAGGAGACATGGGAGGTTGTTGAACTGCTCAGCTTGAATTTCTTCCTTTTGGTTATTTATTTACCTGCTGTTGCATGAGCAATGTAAAAGGTGATTAAAGCTTCACAAGGACAAGTGTGACTGAGCTGTGTTTGTGTCACCAGTGCTGGTTTGGCTACGTAAGGGACATATAGAGCTGCTGGTAGGTTTTTCCATGACCCACACATTCTCTTCACTTTTCATGCCTCTTCTCCCTGTTTCACAAGGAGCTGGGCAAGCCCCTGGCTGCTGCTGCTGCTGCATCACCCACTGCCCAGGATGCTCCTGGCAGCTGAAGGAGAAGGTGACGAGCATGAGTTTGGGTGGCAGAGGGAACAGGCAGAAGAGATGAGCCACAGTCACAGAAATGGCACACGGGTAGGCTCTGCACCTACCTGCTTCCACAAGCCTCCAGGGCTCTCACTGGGCATATCTTCTTCCTTCAAATGAAGATGTGGCTTGGTTTCCAGCCTGGTCATCCACTCTCTGCTGAGAAGGTGGGCTCTGGATCTCCCTGCAGTCAAGGGAATTCTTTTCATGGCTAGTCTGTCAGCCTCCACAATGCCTTCTTATTTTCCTGGCCAAGGCAATAAATAATCTCTCTGTCTAAGGCCTTCAGCTTGATCAGAATCCAAATGTGAAATACCCACTCCAAACTCACTGTCTAACTACCAGATCTTTAGTCCCTTGGGCAGAAAGACATAGGCCATTGGCATCACCTGCCTCAGCCAGCCTGATAAATTTTAATTTACATGAGCCAAAATAACCTATAAAACTGATGCATTTTTAAACAATTCTAGCAGGATGGATAACATTTGCTACTTTATAGCAGCTAATATTTTTTCCTATTTAAACATATTTTTATTATTAAAAAAATAGGCCTGCTTAAAGTTACTTTAGATTTTATAACACCCTACATTCAGGCCAAGATTTAATACCTGAAAACTGTTTATGTACTCTTTAAAAATATTCTGAATCAGTGAGCTCTCCTTAAACTCCAATGAGATAAAAGGTGCTGCTCTTATATGTAGTTAAGGAAACTTTTGAGGTCAGCTCACCTTATAAATACATTGCAAAGTCATGCACTACATTAAATATTTACATTATTTTCAGTCTTTTCAATTAAGCAACTTCTGATATTTACATTTCTCCTGACTGAAAGCATGTTCAGACTCCATTGCACATTAAAAAAAGTTTGCCTGAATTTCCCCTGAGCATTTAAGTTAGCTCACAGGAGTGGGAAGAATCTCTCCTCCATTTGTACTGCTAAGAAATGTGTTAGACAGTTGGGGAAGAAAAGCAAGAAAATTTATATCCTCATTTAAATCATTAAACAGAGTATATCCTTTACACAGATCAGAAAATCAGGATCTTGGAGAGAAGGTACCCTCTTCCCAAAGGCATGAGAGCATACCAAGATTGCAGAGGATGCAATTGAAACTTTGTCCCTCAATGATTACTATACAAGCAGCTGAGCATTGAGCTGGCTGGGCATTTTCAGAAACCCTTCTGAGGACAAAGTTTACTTTACATGACCCTTAGGTACCATGCCTGTGGTGCCCAGACCCAGTCTCTGGTACCATCATGGTTTCTTTCATAGACTCATTAGCTTTATTAATTTTCCATTCCAAGTTTCAAAAGCTTTCTTCTTTACTGCATACTTTTTGACAAGTAAATTACTAAAATGAATAATGTTAGCTTTTGACTGTTAACAGTTTCTGTCTAAATGCAGCTTGATAAAACCCAAAGTTGAAATTAGAATTCAGTAAATAAGAAATGCTTTATTTGCCATTTCTTAATATGAAGAAATATAAATAAATATTGAGAGTCTGGATAAAGATTAAACTATTTAGTTGCTATATAAACATTTCTAGATGTCTTATGTCCGTTTTGGGGAAAAAAACACCCCACAACCAAGTATCAATTTGAGCTTGAAGTATTTATTTGTTTCAACTGCTTCTCTAACCAATGAAAATGAGCCTTTTATAAGAAAAAAAAAAAAAAGGCAGAGCAATTTAAGCATCACTATTTTAAAAATAGAAGCTGACTCCTTATATCATTGCTGAAACTGGTGATTGAAATTACCAAGTATGGGATTCCTCTGATCAACTCTGATATGTATCTACATCTGCATTTAGAGGATGCTAACTTTCACTGGGAATACAGAGGCACTTCCAGGGCACAATTCCTCTCCTCTGGAAGTGGACATCTTAAATTAGATGATATGTAAAGATTAGCTACAGAACAGAATAGTTCATTTAGAAGGGACCTACTGCAATCATCCAGTCCAACTGCCTGACTTTAGACCTGACCAAAAGATAAAACAGGTTATTAAGGGCATTTTCCAGATGCCTGTTAAACACTGGCAGGTGTGGGGCATAGATCAGCTCTCTAGAAAGCCTGTTCCAGTGTTTGACCACTTTCTTGGTAAAGAAATGTTTCCTTATATCCAGTCTGAGCCTCCTCTGGTGCAGCTTTGAGCCATTCCCAGTCGTCTCACTGGATCCCAGGGAGAAGGGATCAGCATGTTCCTCCCCTTGGAGCTGTACAGAGCAATGAGGTCGCCTCTCGCAGGACACACCTTCCAGCCCTGTCCCCAGCTTTGTTGCTCTCTACAAGGTGTTCCTCTCAGATGTCTTAGGGCTGCCCCCAGGCTGATTGTTTTCAGACCTGGAACATTTGGATCCAAATCCCAAGCACAGCCAGGCAATGACAACATTTCCAAAGTGTCAAAGTCACACACTGCTGCTGCTGCTGCTGCCACATTGGCTGGTCCGACTGAAATTGAGCTGCAGCACTATTGTTGGACCCCACACTGATGGGCTGGGTTTATACAGGTCAGAAACATGCTTCAGGGTGAAAACCCCACAGCTCTTTGGTGGCTTTAACTTTCTGAGAGATATTTGCCTAACTCCTTTTATGGGAAGTTTTTAAGTTTCCTTTCATGGGAAGGTGTCCAGATCTTATCTAAAACCTGGACAAATCTATTTTTCCTTTAGGATTTTGCATTTTTAGTATTGAAAGAGTAAGGACGGTACTATCCTTGCTATTTTGTATGGTTTAACCCTACTTTCATGGGGAAAAAAACATTCCATATCTTTGACTTAGCTGGAATAAATGAATAAATTTTTTAAATCTTTTAGTTTTAAACACATACACACATACACAAATTCCAGAGGTTATTTTTTATTCACCTTGCACTGAACTGATACCTATACCACCTCTACCAATAACTTAAAGATATCCTAAATTTTAAGCCCATCTCTCTCACTTTCCCACCTGAACCAAGGAAATATCCACTGGTTAATCAGTAGAATGTTGGGAGGAAGATTTCACAAAGTCTTCTCCACTAGAGAGCTCTGTAGAAATGAAGATGATTGCAGGCTCCATGTCCCAGTCGACATACATACAATTAAGGAAACAGAACAAGGTCAGGAAACTACATCTGTGGAGGAACTGTGGGGAGGTAATGACATGCTTTTGGCACTAAGGAGAGTAGATTTATCTGCATTATCACATAAAAAAAACTTATAGCCTGAAGTGCAATCTGGATTCTGACTTTTACTCTCAAACTAGAGAGTATGACCTCAAAGAGCTTCGAACCTATGGGTTGTGAGACTACCACACACTGCAAAGAAAATACCTAAGAGCACTTTAATACTTCATGGACAAACCCAGAAAATCTTCCTATTCTGCCCCAAACACAGACATTTTTCCCCTCTAGTATTCCACTATCCTTTATGTAGCTGTCTCTTTCATCAGTCCAACCCAATGGCTTTAAATGTCGATTTTCTTTTGGAACCGAGTGTTCTTCTAATCAGTTATTTGTGTTTTGTTTGCTTGCCAAATGGAAGCCTGCTCTACACCGACTCCTCAGGATGTTTTCGCTCATGTGTAACACTACAGGTGAGTGGTGCAGCTCTGCCCAGACCCCACGGGCCATGACAACAAGCTTCCCTGTCTTTCCAAAAGCTTTATTGGGCATCATACTTTAGATACTCTTAGCCCAAGGCTGCTTCCTGAAGGAAATGACTGGTCCAGCATACACAAACCTCATTTGAGGGGGAGCTGCACAGAAGAGCTCTGTGAAGAGGAGGAAAGGGATGGGTCTATCTACAGCTCACCCACAGTATCTCTCTGGATATCCCACCAAGCCTTAGCTCATTATGCAGGAGGCTTCATCCCAAGTGACTGGGCAGCAGTGACACCTAATGCACAGCATGATAATTCCCTTTGGTACAAAAATACTGCAGGCCACTCTGCCTCTCCATTTCTAGATTCAGGATGTACCCTTGTGGACAGGTGTAGCCTCAATCAGGGTGTATCCTCGTTTGGAAGTTTTAATGAGAATGGTGCCCATAGGCACAATTTCTGAACACTTGTCTATTATCAAAGGCCAGAAAAATTTTTGGACAGATAGCAAACATGCTTCTGCCATATAAGAGTGGTTTTTTTATTTAGTGCTCTCCTTTTAAGATTGTAGCTGTTTAATTTGAATTTATGGACACTTACTTATCTATTTTAAATTCAGACTTTTAAAATTATTTTTAAATAATCACAATTAAGAAATACGTACTTGTTGAAGGTTATTTTTAACCATTAACAAGAACTGAGTTGGAGGAGTCTTTTCCTTACCCCATGGAAACACAATATGTTAAGGGATAAACTCATGACCAATATAGGCTCTTTTGCAGCTCCAGAGATAACACCCTCCTCATTTCTGTTTATTCAGCTTTGCCAAGTCAATAATCAGTTCATTCAAACTGAGAAATTTGTTTGGATTTGAATAGTAGGGAAATTTGTGTTTTGTTTCCAAGCTATGAATAAAAAGTCTGAGGGGCTTGGATATGCTAGTTCTAAAGTTCTGAAGGACTGAATGACCAGAAATATTAATTCAATCATTCATGGGTAAAATTTCTTTAAAATAAATCAGTTTTACGTGAATCACATATTTTCTATGTATCCAGCATATTCCATATACTTTTTCTTTGGCAGATCAAATTTTTTTTCCAGAAAGCTGATCTTCTTCTCTTTCTATCCAAAGGCATTTCTACCCAACAGTGAATAAGAACAAGTATTCCAATAAATAAGAGATATCATTTTCTATTTTTTAACATAGTTACATTTAGGGTTTTTCCACATGGTCTAAAAGGCAAGTCCTCTTTTCACTGATACATGAAAACAAAGCACTCTGCTGGATAGCAAAAGGAAATAATAGATGAAGTATAAAATTAATCTTTAATTGTAATCAATATATATTATTACTTGCTTATCTAAACTGTAACTTTATTAGAAAACCAAATTATACAAAGGCAATATGGGATGAACGTTGTTTATTAAAATCCTGGTCTTCTGAAGGTTTAAACCTATTATTTAAAACAACAACCTCTGCTTATTACAGCTGAACTATTTGGGAATAAAATTATTTCTCTGGGTATTGCTATATCCGTTTCTGTGGTTCTTTATACTTTAGTCTGGAATTTTGAAGGTTGGTTGTGATTTTTAAGGTTGAACACGATGCAAGGTTTTCCTCCATTATGAGCTATTAGGTAAACCTAGCTTGAATAAGCAACATAATTTTGCCAAATGATTCCTGAACCTTAGCCAATAATCTGATTAAAGAGAGCAAGAACTCACTTTTTATATTTAAAAAGTGTGTTTGGAGAAAGTCCACTGGTCATTCATATTTCATTAAGCTCCAAGGTAATAATTCACATTCTGTCCATTATTTTACATTCTGTCTTCAGGCCAAATTCACCCCTGGTATGTTCAAACTTGGGGAAAAGTCTCTCAAAATGACTCTGTTTGCTCAGAAACAAGTAAAACTGTAACAAAAAGAAATAAAACATTAAGTTGCAGGTCCTTTCCTTAAACTGCTACAAATGTGCTCTGCTGCTCTGAGTTTCTTGTGGAAGGTTAACACAGCAGCAGCTCTCAAAAGAGAAGAATAATGTAAAAGTGAATTTAAAAAATAAGATTCATAAGACAGCAGCACAGAGCAGGAACTGTATAAAATAGCATTCTTACCTAAGGTGTACTCAAAGCATTATCAGCTATGCTGAACTGAATTCTGCACTGTTAGAGGAGCAATGATGATTCATAGAAAGATAATACACTGAGCTATCTCCAGCGGAGTCCGTAGCAGATCTTAACAGATGGGACAGATCTCCCAGTGTGCTCCCCCGCCAGCATCCATTACCTCTATTGTAAACACTGAGCCAAAACATTACTCAGTGTGTGACCTGTCCATTCACAGAAGTCATATGCTCCTTTGAGAAGACCCAGGGAGTAGAAGCAGGAGGGAAGGCAGATTTTACGTAAGTCAGATTTTTTAAACACTGTCTACAGTTTCCTCTGTCCTGAATCCCAGGATATGTTGCTTCCGTGTCCCACTTCTTCACAGTGCAAAAAGTATTTGGCCTTAGAGACATGTCGAGCTTTTTGCAGAAGAACAGCTTCACTTGAGTAAGACACAAGCCCAACGGGCCCAAAGATTATCCTGGGGAAAAAAAAAATCCAAAC
>VYZP01078260.1:0-14669 GCA_013400635.1 Hypocryptadius cinnamomeus | reverse complement strand
CGTAGTGCGGGCGGGCAGAGCATCCCCGAGCCCCCACCCAGCCCCGGGCCCCGTCCCTGCCCCCCTGGGTGCCATCCTGGGGTGCTGCTGCAGGCTGGGGGGCTCTCCTGCCCTGCGGGGGACACCTGCAGTGCCACCCCTCCGTCCGGTTTTGGGACCGGCAGCTGCTGAGCTGTTGGTGCTTTGGGGCGAGCGTGTGGTTCCCTCCTGGGCGCTGCTCCCTGCTCTGGCATGGCTGGGTGCTGCTTGGAAAAGGGATTCGAGGGCTGTGGAGCTCAGGATGCTGCTCTGGAGTCCCGGCCACTGAGGGGCTGCATCCTCCAGCCGTGGGAGGACTTGGATCACGGCAGGTCTGCCCATGTAGAGTGCCTGGCATGGTTTATGATCAATGCCAGCAATTTAGAGCCAGACCACAGTGCCAGGGGGGTTTGTGGAGCCGAGCTGGGGTCGCTGGGGAAGCCTTGTGCTCTGTGGGTGTCCGGACACTCCCAGGGCTGCCGAGGGCTGGTGGGTTCGGTGCTGCCACAGCAGACGGTGACAGATGCTGGTGGGATGATGGGGCAGGAAGGAGCTGCTGCCTGTGGGATTTGCCAGGAGCGGGGCTGCCTGGGAGCACGAGGAACCCCACATCACCCATCCCAGGGTCCCCCCATGTGCCCCAAGCCCACGCGGCCAGCACATCAGACCCCTGAGAGGACACGCTGCTTGGTTGGGCTCCAGGTGAACTTCTCCTCAACTTCATGGAGAGAGGAGCTCCAGGAGCTCCCGGAGAACCATCTGCTGCTCCGGCTGAGCGGCGCCGGCAGCCAAGGCTGCGTGGGAGCGGGCACGGCACGTCTCGGAGCGGCTCCGCTCCCTGCCCACACAGCCAGGGCCTTGCCAGGGCTCCCTGCTGCTGTACCCCCCTGGCTCAGGCTGGTTCCGNTGCAGTGTGAGTGGAGCTCTGGGCTTTGTGCTTTTCAAAACCCTAACCCTAGGTGTAACCCTAACCCTAACCCTAACCCTAGGCAGTAAAGGCAGCCTCACACACCCCGTTCCCACCAAGGAGCAGGATGGGCATCCCTGTGGCCAGCTGGATGCTGCAAGGCCAGTGGTGCCAGGGAGGTTTTCATGTGCCCTAAGGGGAGATTTGTCATTGTTCCATCCTTAGAGTTGGGCTGGTGGAAGGTGCTCCTGCCCGTGGCTGTGTGGCTGGAACTAAATGAGGTCCTTTCCAACCCAAACCATTCTAGGATTCTATGATCATGCTCTGGCAAAGGCAATGGGAAGAGTTCTGAATTTTCAGTTGCTTTTTGAGTGTTTTCCTCCAGCCCAATATGAACCCAGGGGATGGGGTGATGCTGATGGCTGCCCCGGTGGGCTGTCCCAGGGCCAGCTCCTGGACACCTCCAGCAGCAAAAGCCACAGCCAGATTTCCAGTGCCACAGCTGCTGTCCTTCATGGACGCCCATCAGCCAGGTGGATCATCTCCAGCAAGAAGAGGGATGCAGGATCAGCCAGGGTGGATGAGGGCCTGGGAGGACCATCCCTCTCCAGCCTGGTGTGGATTTTCCTTTCCAGGGGCAGCCATGGGCAAGCACAGCAGCAAGCTGGCCCCGGAGATGCTGGATGACCTGGTGAGGAGCACGGAGTTCAGCGAGCAGGAGCTGAAGCAGTGGTACAAGGGCTTCCTCAAGGACTGCCCCACCGGCATCCTCAACCTGGAGGAGTTCCAGCAGCTCTACATCAAGGTGGGCTCCAGCTGGGGGTCTGGAGCACCTCAGGTGCAACTTCCCCGCCGAGTTGCCCCTCCTCATTTCAATTCCTCTTCTCTCCTTCCCGCAGTTTTTCCCCTACGGCGACGCCTCCAAGTTTGCCCAGCACGCGTTCCGCACCTTCGACAAGAACGGGGACGGCACCATCGACTTCAGGGAGTTCATCTGTGCCCTGTCTGTCACCTCCAGGGGCACCTTTGAGCAGAAACTCAACTGGGCCTTCGAGATGTACGACCTGGACGGAGACGGGAAGATCACGCGCCTGGAGATGCTGGAGATCATTGAGGTACCGGTGCTTCAAACCAGCAGGGATTGTTTGCTTTTCCCAGGCTTTTCACAGATATTGGGTCCCTTTTAGCACCAAAGAATGAGTTTTCCTACCCAGAGCCTTGTCTGAAAGGTGCTTGGTGAGGATCTGATAGAACAGGGTCCCAACAGAGCAGCAATCCTGTCCCCGTCCCCTGCCTTGTCCTGGGACCTTGTGTCCTTCCAACACTCCCTCTCATCCCCACTCTCATCCTCCTCCAGGCCATTTACAAGATGGTGGGGACTGTGATCATGATGAGGATGAACCAAGACGGGCTGACACCCCAGCAGCGAGTGGACAAGATCTTCACAAAGATGGACAAGGACAAGGATGACCAGATCTCCCTGGAGGAGTTCAAGGAGGCCGCCAAGAGCGACCCCTCCATCGTCCTGCTCCTGCAGTGTGACATGCAAAAATAGAGCCCTGGGACTCAGGGCTGGACTGGCTGCAGCCAAACTCTGCCCCCTGTGATGGTTTAAATCCCCATTTTTTCCCCCGTTTTTTCCCCCATTTGGCCCCAGGCGTGAGCCACATTCCATCCCTCCTGCTGCCCCTGCTCCGGCTGCATCCTGGGCAGCCCACGTTCCACACCCTCGGGGTCAGAGCCTGCTCTGAGCCTTGTCAGCCCTCTCCCACCCTGGAGATGGATGCCCAGCAGCCACTGGTGTGTCCTGGCTGACCAGGGCCAGCTGTTCCCACATCCCTGCTGCTTTCTCCTTGCTTTCCCCCACTGCTCCACCTGCTCCATTCCCTGTTCCTAACTGAGACCAGCTCTGTCCCCTTTCTGCTGCTTTCCCCCAACTTCATGGCTTGTGATGTCTCCAGTGAGGCTGAAAAGCCCCAAGTCCTGCTCCTTCCTTCATGGCAATTCCCTGGAAGGCTGCCTGGAGAGGCCAGGGCAGGGTCTTGCACCAGCTTTATCTCTTCCACCTCTGTTTTCCCTGCTGGGAACAGCCAGGCTTGGTCAGGACACTTCAGCAGGGAACAGAAGTGTCCAAAGCCAGCCCTGGATGTGGCCAGTGTCCTATCCCAGCGGTCACCTTTCATCCCATCAGGTGCCCTGGGTGCTCTGTGACATTTCTGACCCTCCTGGAAACGGAGGTGAGGCCTGCAGTCCCAAGCTGGAGGCAGGGTCAGGAGTGTGGGTGTGGAAGGCAGGTCCTGGTGCTGCTCCTGGGTGTGTGGCACTGCTGTGGGGACAGCTGGCTGCTGGATGGGGGCTGTGGGGAGGTGGGGATGGGTCCTGTCCTTGCTGAGCCTCCTGGAAAAGCTCTGGGGCCACAAGAAACAAATCTGGCTCCTTTCTCTCCCCTCCCAGCCTGCTGCATCCACCCCTCCTGTCCCAGGCTGGTGTTTAGTCTGCACATTGTGGTGTTGGTGGCTGTGGTGTCTGTTAGGAGATGGTGAAGTTGTTACTTATTTTTTTAATGGAAAAATAAACTGTCCCCTGTGTGTGGTGTCCCCCTCTGGATGGTTTTTTGGGGGGCAGCTGGCTGGGGACAGTGAGGTGACAGCACTGCACTTCTGAGAACATTTTAGGGGTCTCACCTGAGCCTGTGACACCCAAAGGGGTGGAGAAACCCTTGGGGACAGCACAGTGGGGCTCAGGCTGGGGAGCCTTGAAGGTGGGTGGCAGTGAAACCCTTGAGTCATGCAGGCAGCTGTGGGGAAGAGAACGTCACTTTTGGGGTGGGGAGGCCCAGACCCCAAACCTCTCTGGTTTCATGTGTCAGCCAGGAGCTGGGCCCTGGCTGTGCCCTCCCCTCAGGGCTGGTGGCTTCGTCCTGGGCTCCATCTGCCAGCAGCTGGGACCTGCTCTCTGTGCATCTTTGTCCTTCTTTTCTCCACCCCCATCTTCCCTGCACAGATTTTCCTCTGGCCTTTCTTCTCCCTCAGCAGCCTGCACAGGCAGTGACTGTTGCTAAGGAGCTCTCACCAAATTTTAATCCTCCTCTGGAACCAATCCGGCAGGGCTGGCTCCCAGCTCACCCCATCCCACCTGCATCCTGCGATTCCCCAGCCTTCGGTGTGTCCTGCAGCAGCCAGCACGGGAGCCACGGGGATGGGAGGGTGCCAAAACCACGGCAGGGAGCGTATTTTTAGGAGAGCTGCTGATGGGAGAGCTCTGCACCTCGGCTTTGGCCGCTGTGCTTTCCAGGAGCACGTGTGATTTTACAGCTCAGCAGTGCCTGGGGAAGAGGGAACAGGGCAGGTTCTCCCACCCTGTGGGAGCTGGGGACGTGCCAGGGCTGCTGCCTGAAAGGGCAGCAACTCAAAAGCTCAAGAGAGAACTCCGAGAATAGTCTGGTGATCCCGGGGCCCTCCAAGCTCCTGCTTCCCCCGGGGCCACCCCAAAGGAAGCTCAGGTGTTTCCCAGCAGGGAGCTGCAAAGGCCCCGGGGAAAGGAAATTTGTGAGGCTGAAATGATGCTGAATCCCCAAAGGGTTCGGGATTCCTGGAGCCAGCCCTGCTCACCAGCACACAGCTGGCTCTGCTCTCCTCATTTGGTGTTGGATCTGTCTCATGGACAGGGACGCCACGGGGGTCCCCGAGGCTGTTGTCTGTAGGGAGGGTTTTTCTTTAGCTGGAGCACAGGGATTTGGGTAAAACCCTGTCCTGTGACCTTCCCCCAGGAGCTGCCCTGTTCCAGGTGAGATCCTCCACCCCTTGCCCCTTTTCCTGGCTCTTGGTTTTGGTCTCTGGGATGCACCCCCTGCTCCCCAAGGGCTTCTGGTTGTCTGCTGGTTGTGGTAGAATTTTTAGCCTGAGCTGAAAATGCGGCTCTGTAGCTGCTCCCACCAGCACTCCTGGCAGAGGAGAGCCTTAATTAACACCCGCACTCATTGCATCAACCAGCGAATGGCACAGGTCACCGTGGGGCTGAGCAGGGTCGCACCACCCCTCTGTCCTGCCCTGGCTGCTCCATCCTCTGCAGCTCCAGCACTGACCACCCTCCCTTGTGCTCCCAAGGATGGCCAAACCCGAGACCCGCGGCCGGGGACGAGCAGGAGCAGCGACGAACCGGGCACCGAGCGGTGTCCCCAGCGCTGCCCCATCGCTCCTGCTCCGTGTCCTCCCGCGGCTCCGCTGAGGCCACCTCTGTCCCCAGCCCCTTCCCCTCGCTCCCGGCCGTTCTCTGGCCCCGCCGCTGCCTCTGCCCTGGAGCGGGGGCTCCCCGCTCAATTCCCCGCAGCTCCCCGGTATCACCGGGCGGAGCGCGGCGGCGGCGAGGAGCGCTCGGTCCCGAAGAGGTTAATCCGTGTCCCGGTGGACTGAAACCCCGGAGCTTCATGGGATGCCATATAAAGCGCGTTCCGCCGGGCCGGCCCCGGCTCCGGGAGCTCCCGGGACGCGCGGAGCGGAGCCGCCGGTGCCCCGGAGCCGCCGGTGCCCCGGAGCCGCCGCGCTATGGAGCCGCCGGACCCCGCCGGGGCTCCGGGGCGGCCCTGGGATGAAGCCAAGGCTTTCTACGACAACCTCGCCCCCAAGAAGAAGCCCAAATCGGTGAGAGCCCCCGCGCAGCGCTCCCTGCCATGGGGGACGCAGCCCCTCCGGGCGCGACCCCCCGCCCCGCCTGCCCCATCTCCTGCGGGTGCCCCGGGGCTCTCCAGGTATCCCGTCTCCTGCAGGTTCTCATCTTCCCTGGATCCCCCCACGGAACCCCCCCGGGTGTCTGTGGGTGCCCCATCTCCTCCGGGATCTCTGGGGTCCCTCCCGGTGCCCCATTTCCTCCACGTGTTTTGGGGTCCCCCTGAGTCTCTCCATGTTCCCCGTCTCCTCCAGGCTCTGTGGGGTCCCCCATGGTGTCTCTGGTGTTTCTTTGACCCCCTGCCTCCATCCAGGTCCTTGGGGATGCCCTGGCTCTCTCCAGGTGTTCCCTCTCCTCCATGGCATCCCTCTGTTGCTGGGGTCTCTCCAGATCCCCCCGCTCTCCCTGGGTTCCCGCAGGTCCCTGTGGTGCTCCTGGCTCCCTCCTGGGCTGAGCTGTCCTTGCAGAGCGGCCCGGTGCCCCATGAGCTGCCTGTCCCCTCCGCCAAGGCAGGAGGCCCTGGCAGGGACAGGAGGGGTGGCATTGGCAGAGCCGGGGACAGCCGGGAGCCGAGCCGCTGGGCCAGGGGGTGTCACAGGGGTGTAGCTGCCCCTGGCCTGCTCCGGGAGATTAGAGGAAAGCCTGTGTTATCTAACGAGGGCTGAGCCTGCCGGCTTTGAACACGGGAGCGCCTGGAAGTGCGGCTGAATCCCGGAACGGCAGCGGGAGAGCGGGGCTGGCAGCCCAGCGGGGCTGTGCCCGCCTGCCCCTGCAGCCTCTGAGCCCCCCAGCCACAGCCACAGCCACCCTCGGGGCCGTGGGACCCCCAAAACCTCGGCTGTGACAGAGGCGTGGACCCGGTGACAGCTGGCACCTCCTGTGACACCCTCCGTGCTGGCACCTCCCGTGGCAAAGCTCTGTGTGCCACCTCTCCACGAGGGGACATGTCCAAAGGCTCGCTTGGGACAGCCCTTGTGCTTTCCCTGCTGGGGACCAGACTGCCACCCCCGCTCCTGGACCCGCTGCCAGCTCACGCTGCTGCTGCCTGTGCCCTTCCCAGAGCAGAGGGATGGCCTGGCGTGGTGGCAGGATGCAGCTACTTGTCTTTCATGCTGTGCTTCGCCCATGGATGCCAGCCCGGGCTCCTCCTCTTCCTCTCCTGGTAGCCAGCTCGCTGGCCAGTAACTGTACAACTGGGGAAACTGAGGCACGGGGGCAGCCATGTGCTTTGCAAACCGAGATCCGGGCGCTCACATCCTGGAGCTGGGCTGTGCCACCAAGCCCTGTGGGGCTGGGGACGATGCCAGGCTCTGTGCCCCTCTTCTGGGGCAGGCTGGGGGCCCTGTGGCTGCAGGCAGCCAGCTCAGCTGCCCTCACACAGGCAGGCAGCTGCCAGCCCGTGATGGATGGCTGCAGGGCGCTTTTCTGCAGTATAAATAATGTTCTTGGAAAACTCCAAACCGCCCCGGCAGACGCCCTGAACTTTAATCTGATCCCGAGCAGGGGGCTGGTGGTGCCCGGGGCTTCTTCAGGAAATGGGGTTTGGTGTCATCTGTCTGTGCCCTTGGGGTGCCAGGTCTGTCTGTCTGTCCTGGCCCAAAAGGAGCAGGAGAGAGCTGCGAGGTGACAGGAGAAAAGGTGATTTTGGGAAGCCATTCCTGGCTGGGGAATGGGTTAATGGGGCATTCCTGCTCTGCAGTGGTCGCAGCTCTTCCCACTGGCTGCTCCTGCCAGGGAGGTCAGCAATGAGACCTGTCACCCTTCAGCAATGCTGGAAATGTCCCCAGCCTCTCTGGTGACACCAAGTCGGGCCAGTGGGAGCTGCTTTTCTGCTGGCTCCCTTCCTCTGGGCACCCTGCTTGTCCCTTTTGGGACCCACCCATCTCACCCATGTGTGATTTTTGGGATGCTGGAGTGGGGACAGTGCTTAACCCTGGAGCAAACCCTTCCTCTTCCCTTTCCGTGACCAAAATCCTCTGAATGTTGAATTAATCACAAGAGTTTGGTGTTCTGCAGCATCCAGGGAAGTGCCCAGAATTCCTGCAGGATTTTAGGATGGAGTTGGGTCCAGCCCCAGGCAGCTCAAAAGGATCAAAGGGTGCAGAATGGGGTCCCCACTGTGGCTCCTGCCCGTGGTGGCCCCCAGGGGTGGCAGTGAAGCTGCTGGACTTGGGTGGCACTGTGGGCACCTGTGGCTCTCGTGGGTGGGAGGACACAGTCCCACTGCACATCCTGTGGGATTTCCAAATGTCTGCATTTAATCCTTGGGGGGCTGCTGGGGATTTACTGATTAGAGCAGTGATTTAAAGGCTGCCAGCTGTTGGATCTGCAGGCAGAAAATGGGGCTGTTTCCAGTCACTCCTGAAATACACCTTCACCCCAAAACTGGGGGGTTTGGGGTCTGGGGTGGGGTTTGCACTCGATGGAGCTGCTGGAAAGGTCTTTTTACACTTCTCAGGTGGGGTTTGGGCCTGGTGGACCTCCTGGAGCTGTGCCAGTGGCTGATGTTCCTCTTCAGAAGGCTGGGCTGTTGGGAAATGTCCCTGGTTGTCCCTCCTGGGATGGACCCAGGCTTGGGATGGGAGCTTCCCCCACCCTGTTCACACTTCTCTTAAGCCCATCATTAATCTCTTGCTGGAGGTTCAGGAGGGGGCTGGATCTGACCTTCCCATGGGAAGGAAGAGGAGCTCACCATGGATCCCCAGGCAGCAAATTCACTTGGATTCAGCTGAGCAGAGCCTGGACTTGTGTTGGATGAGCTTTCACTGGCCTTGGCTGACCTTGGATGCTGCTTTGAGGGGAAAACAGAGTTTGTGATTCAGCCCAAAGCCTCCAGGGCTGAGGCAGCCAGAGCAGGAGGCTGTGGTGGGATGGGGGCTGTGGGACCAAATCCATCCCAGCCAGGGCTGGGAGTGGGACCCCTCCCATGCACACATTTCCTGTTACAAAAGAAGAGTGTTTGCCTTGAAACATCTCCATTTCTGGGGAAAAGTAGGGTTGGGTGGGTTGTTAGCAGCACTCAGATGGGAGGATTTGAGGTGCTGTGGTTCCTGAGGCTTTTTAAAGCTCATTTTTGAGCATTGTAATGACCATCTGCAGCACTAATGGGGACCGAGAGGCATCCAAACAACCTTGAGGAGGGAACGCTTCCAAATGAAACCTCCACTTCAAAGAAATGTCAAAATGCAGATCCCTCCTTGCAGTGCAGAATCGCCTCATTTTCCAAATGTCAGCATTTCCCAGGGAACAGCAGGGCCCTTCCAGCCCAGCCGGAGCTGGGAGCTGCCTCAGCACCCGGGTGAGATTTTCCTGCCCCGAGTGCTCCACGAGGTGCCAATCTTCCTTGGCAGGATCCGGCAGCTCCCATTCCCAGAGCTCCCTGCCCGCAGGCACCTGGGGCTCCAGCTGCCCACGCCGGGGCAGAGGCAGGGCCTGGAGCTGAGGGTTATTTTTATTGCTGTGTTTATTGCCTCTTAAATGAACCTCCCGGAGGGCTGGTGCCTTTCGGAGGCGGGGAAGGGACCTTGAGCAGCCGGGGCTGTTGTGCAAGGTGTGGAAGGTGTGCTCTGGGGAGAGAGGGAGATGGAAATTCCCTCTGGGCACCCAGCTTGGCTTGTGGCCCCAAACATCCTTCTCACCCCCTTGAACACGCTGTTACATCTGGGCTGTTTTCTCTCCTGGGAATCTCCCTCCAGGGCTGACCCCGGTCCAGGATCAGGGAGCAAACACCTGGAAGATTTCCTGCACACCCAGCGCTGCAGGGACTCCAGAGCAGCAGGACTCCAGCTAATGGCCGGATGTCCCAAGACCTTTCAGAGTTATTAATATTTTCAGCTAATAAATGGCCCATGACACCAGAGTTATTAATTAATGAGCTGAAGTGCCAAGGCTTGGCCCGTGACCAGTTAATAGCTGACACTCCTCGGGGACCTGGCTGTGGTTCACTTGGAGCAGTGCTGGTGTCGTGGATCCTGCCTGTCCTGGGGGTTGTTCCCCTGCTTTCCTAAAAGAGCCACTTCCAAAAGGGACCTGATTCCCTGAAAATGCTGTGGGAGAGGGATCCCTGTGCCTGCAGTGATCCTCTCAGCCCGAGCTAATCTGGGTCTCGTCCTAATTGCCCGCTGTTTAATCGCTTTCCTGGGGATTTGGGGGATTTTGGGGATTTTGGGGATGGATGCAGCCTCTGGAGAGGTGCCTGGGATGGACCTGCTGTGAGGCTGGTGCTGGGAATGGCGTGGAGGCTCCCACTGACTCATTCTTGGGTGGGGCTGGGGGCAGAGCGAGCCCCAGGGCGAGCCCAGCCCTGCAGGGAGCGAATGCCAGTGTGGATGGGGCACCTCAGCCTTGCCAGGCTGCTGCTCCTGGAAAGTTCAGCCCCGGGCAGGGTGGGAGCCTGAACTTTGGAGCACCTGGAGGAGGCACCCTCCACCCTGAGCAAATGGCATTGCCAGAGGATTACTCACGGCGAGCACGGCACAGAGGATCCTGGAAGTCACAGAGGAGCAGGGGGTGAGGTGTTCCTGCAGTGCTCACAGCCAGGATTTCCCAGAGAGCCCCCCAGCCCTGTCCTGCTCGCTGGACTCCTCTGTAGGGGACAGGACTCCCTGTGCCACTGTCCCTCTGAAGGATTTGCTGTCCTGGCAGACAGGGTTTCTCACTGGCCATCGGTAATTAACTTATTTTTGTGCTTGCAAGTGAGTGACGGGGATTAACACCCTCCCTGCCCTGCAAGGGGAGAGAGGGAGGACAGGTGGGGGTCAAGATGAGCTTGACTTTCCCACTGTCCCCTCTGTCCCTGCCAAGTCCCCCTGGAGGCGCCTCGTTGGCTTCAGCTGGAGGAGGTTTTGGATTTGGGTTTTGGATGGAGCCCTCGAACATCAATAATAATGACTCATAAATCGTTGCTCGCACCACCTGTTTGTCATGTTTCCACCCACAATAACTGTATCAAGTGTTTGGAGGAGCTGAGCTGGCACGGGCTGTTTGTCACATCTGGACGGCATCACGGGATGCGGATCTGGCTCAGCCGCAGAGCGCGGCTCGTTCCTGCCTGGGGGGTGGGAAAAGCCACACGAATTCCTTCTGCACAGGCTTCAGCAGCTCCTCCTGGGGTCTGCACGGGTTCTGGGAGCCTGTTTGCAGTGGGAGGGCTTGGCAGTGGGATCTGAGGTGTCCCAAATGCGTGGGGATGGAGCACCAGGGCTTCATCTGTTGAAGCACTGGGATGCAGCTGCTCTGTCCTTCTCCAAATCATTTCAGAGGTGTCACCCACCCCGTGGCCTTTCATACTGGGAGATCCACCCAGGGGCTGCCTCCCTAATTTGTCCCTCTGCCCGCAGCCCAAACCCGAGAACGCCATCACCATCGCCGTGTCCTCGCGGGCGCTGTTCCGCATGGAGGAGGAGCAGAAGATCTACACGGAGCAGGGCGTGGAGGCCTACGTGAAATACCAGCTGGACCACGAGAACGAGCCCTTCCTCCCCGGGGCCGCCTTCCCCTTCGTCAAGGTGAGCAGCCACAGCGCCGTGCTCCCCTGAAATTTTGGGGAGGGGACAGAGCTCTTGTGGGGCCAGGTTGGACACGAGCCACGGAGCAAACACAGGGCAGACAAACCTCCCAGCAAGTGATGTGCTGCTTCCCGGGCTGGATTTTCCATCTTGAGCCCAAGAATTGAAGAAATCATCTCCTTGGATCACATTTAAAATTTCCCTTTAGGGAATTGTCTTTTTTTTTTTTGTAATTATGATTATTATTACAATTTATTCTTGTAAATTGGCTGAGTTTAGCCTTGCTCCCGAGTCGGCCAATTTCTAATTTTGACGTGTTGAAATGAGGCATTTCAAACAAATATTTTCTAACTCCTGTAGCAGTTAGTGCAGTTTTGGGTGCTGCAGCCCCTTCCCAATAAATAGATTAATCAGCTCTTGGGGCAAGACTTGTTTCTGATTGCTTGAAAAACACTTATCTGCAACTTGGAGCTAATTTATCCTCATTTAATAACTCCAAACCTTTTGTGTTTGAAAACAGAAGAGTAGCTAGGTGGAACTTTTTCCACCCCCAAAATGAATCTATTTTTTCCCAGCTGATGTCAGCTTGCCTCGGGGTGCAGTTGAGGTGGGGATTTTGGTGACCAGGAAAGTTTTGTTGATGGGAAGGGGTGAGGACCACACCTGGGGCTGGCCAGATTTGTGGATTTGGTTACCAGGAGTGTTTTGCTGGGTGGGAAAGGGGTCAAGGCCATGCCTGGGGGGGCCTGGCTGACACCCACCCCCTCTCCCCGGGGTGCTGCAGGCTCTGGAGGCAGTGAATGCTCAGCTCCGTGAGCTCTACCCCGACAGCGAGGAGCTCTTCGACATCGTCCTCATGACCAACAACCACGCCCAGGTTGGGGTTCGCTTGATCAACAGCATCAACCACTACGGTGAGATGGGGACAGAGCTGTCCTTGGTGGCTTTTGGGTGGTGGCATTGCTGGGCACCAAGAAAAGGAGGTGTTTTCTCCCATTTTTTCCGCTTTTCCCAGATTTTCTGGTGTTGAGCAGGAACTGGCTGGTGGGGAGGAGCTCTGGTTGCTGGCCCTGCTGTAGGGCAGCAGAACTAAAATTAACCCCAGCCCTTCCAGCCCCAAGGCTGGGTTTGGGGGGCAGCCAGGCTCAGCCCAGGGCCCCTCTTGCCCCCAGATCTGTTCATCGAGAGGTTCTGCATGACGGGAGGGAACAGCCCCATCTGTTACCTCAAGGCCTATCACACCAACCTCTACCTCTCCTCCGACGCCGAGAAAGTGAGTGGGGCCATTGAAGAGGGTGAGTCTGGGGTCCAGCTCAGGGGGGGCAGTGGGGGGAGCCTGAAGCCCTCAGGGGGTTGATCCCAGGAAGGATAACTCCAATATCCACGTCCCTAATCCAACATGCACTTAAGGTTTGCCTCGCCTCACATTTCTGATGCTCCAAAGTGCCTCCAGTTTCCATAGAAATGAGCCTTTCCTCCAGCTCCACAGCTCTCCCGAGGCAAAGGCGGTGTTTTTCCTCCTTAATTCTTGTATGCAAAGGGTGATTTGTCATCTGGGGGTTTGTTTTTGCCGTGGAAGCTCTCAGGGCCAAGCTGCAGGTGCTCCTGGGCGCGTTTCCTTGCGGCGGTTTTGCTCCCAGCCCGTCGTGTTTTGCTCTGCTCCTCGCTCCTGAGCCACGAGGACAGATCCTTGGATAACTGCCACCTCTTGCCTCATCCTCAGGGATTGCTGCAGCCACCATCTTCAGCCCCAGCAGGGACCTGGAGGTGTCGGAGAAGCAGCTGCGGGTGGCGTTCGACGGAGACGCCGTGCTCTTCTCGGATGAGTCGGAGCAGATCGTGAAGGCTCACGGCCTGGACATGTTCTTTGAGCACGAAAAGGCTCACGAGAACAAGCCCCTGGCACAGGTAGAGCTGGGCTGAGGGCAGGAAAAGGCTCAGGGAGAGAGGCAGCCCTCATGGGATGATCCCAACTCTGGCACAGGGGATGGTTTGGGGTCATTTTTGGGGCGGCTCGCAGGGTGAAGGGGCGATGACAGGAAGGTGGTGATGGAAAGGCTGACAGCAATGTTTCTTCTTGCTCCATCAGGGCCCCCTGAAAGGCTTCCTGGAGGCGCTGGGGAAGCTGCAGAAGAAGTTCTACTCCAAGGGGCTGAGGCTGGAGTGCCCCATCCGCACGTACCTGGTGACGGCGCGGAGCGCGGCCAGCTCGGGCGCCCGGGCCCTAAAGACTCTGCGCAGCTGGGGCCTGGAGACGGACGAGGCTCTGTTCCTGGCCGGGGCTCCCAAGGGCCCTCTGCTCAGGAAGATCCGGCCCCACATCTTCTTCGATGACCAGATGTTCCACGTGGAGGGAGCGCAGGAGATGGGCGCCGTGGCCGCCCACGTCCCCTACGGCGTGGCCCAGAAGCACAAGCGGCCGGCGCAGGAGAAGCAGCAGACCCCAAACAGCAAATAGTGGGGTTGGGGGGATCCCCCAAGCCTCAGCGTGGGCCTCATCCCGTGGGCCAGGCCCCCTGCTCGTGCAGGGAGCGTTTGTTCTGGGAATGGGGGCTCGTCCCCCGGGCAGGGGCAGGAGAAAGGAAAATGTCCTTGGTGCCTCTGTTCGTTGCTGTTCCTCGTGGGGCTGGGGGCTCCTCTGTGCCAGGAGATGTTTTCCGTGCACTCTGCACTTGCTTCAGGCAAAACCCCTCGAGGATGGGTCTGCCTTGTGTGGAATCTTTGTGCCAGGCAGGTTTAAGCTATTTATTTAAAACCCTCAGTGACTCCCAAAGCCTTCTGGCTCTCCCAAGCAAATGTTTAGGCTGAACTGGAAAATTGGGAGCACTCAAAAACCTTCCAAGCAGCTTTGAGACAAAATTTTGTCCCTTTTAACTGGAATTAAACCGTGATATTCTTCCTTCACAGCCCCAGCTGCTGCACCCCAACCAGAAAATATCCAGTGTCTGTCCTTTCACCAAGATTTTGCCAGCTTAAATTTGGAAAAATAGAAACAAATACTTAACATACTAAAAAAAAAAAAAATCCTGTTTCCTGCTTGGAGCTTTGGGCTGGTGTATTGTTGGCCCAGGTTTTTATATGTGGGTTTCACACTTGCATGATTTAGCACTTAAAACTAATAATCTCAGTGTGCATCCAAAGCCCAGCTTGTCCAAGGGCTGCAGACACATGCCCAGGGCTTGAATTAAGTTAAAAGCAGCCCTCGATATATTAGGGACATCATTTGAAGTCCATTTAGGTAAATCTGCAGAGAATTTCAGCTTGGGGATTTCAATTAAAGGATTTTTTTCTCCCTTTCCAGGCTGAGCCCATATGAGTTGATAATCTTTTTCTCCTCAGCTTCTTAAAACCTCTGGTGTTTCCTAAAATAGACACCTCTGTTAGCAATGCTGTGAGAGAACCAAATCTCTGATTAAAAAACAGGTTGGGAAATCAATGGGAAAGAAACTGGCGTGCAAATCACACTGACATTTCTGCTCAAAGCCCTGTCCCAAAGGAGACACTCGGGAGGAAAATTTAAAGATTATTTCTTCCTTGTGGGTTTTTCTTTTCCTCTTTTTTTTTTTTTTTTT
>VYZP01078259.1:3749-25393 GCA_013400635.1 Hypocryptadius cinnamomeus | reverse complement strand
GCTGCAAGACTTGCCACATTAGGTTGAATTAAACAGTCTTTCTTTTTCAAATTATGGTGTGTTTCTATCTTGTAGATATTTTACATTATTTGGACTTTCCTTCTCTTGCTCCCACACAATCCCATGCATTGATGTCCTGATGCTGCTTTCATGGAATAACAAACCTTTCAATGGTTTCAACAGAGCCAGGCTTGGCCTGAAATGAGCAATATCTAATGCTCTGTTCAATTTGGTCAATGATGTCTCCTCACAATACTGGAAACAAGGATGGACTGACCCATGCAGTGACCCGTGCCNGATGGACTGACCCATGCAGTGACCCGTGCCCTCCTCTCATTCCCCTGCCTTCCACTACGCAGCTGAACAAATTAATACAACCTCAAGGCAACCGAGTTCAGGAAGAACAGTAAATGGTGTGTTCTCATCCAAACCCCCAAATAATCTACATTTGTTTTGGAACACTACCATGAATCACTTTAATCTTTCCTTTCTTGAGATATTTTTTTGATTTCTTTCCATGAATTCCATCCTTCCCCAGCTGAACATGTCTGTTCTGGGTGCATTTGAAAACTCCTCAGATGAGAGTTTTAGTCATTTGCTTTTTGGTGAGTAATTGTGCTCATTTTCAGCCAGAAGGCAGTTAACCTTTTGAGACAGTCAAATGCCCTCTCTGTGTACCTACTGCTGCTCTTACGGGTGGAAGGCTAAAACTTAATAACCTAGAAAAGATGAAGCATTAACTTCTCTCTGACAAAAAAACTCATTCTAAGTTTTAAGGCCAGAAATTTTCAAGAGAACCTGAAATATTTGGTTCTCAGAGAACTATTGTAGAGTTGGAAACCTGACTAGCTTAGTACTTACTAAATCACAGTCTGTATGACTCAGACAGCATCCGTGACATGTTCTTATATTTGATTGTGATAACTATGTGAGTTTGAAGACTATTACTGAAAGATAATGTAAAATATGAGAATTGCACGGATGTATATATCCTTTTTATCAATTAGAAAATCTTGCTTTGCTTCAGAAAAAGAACCCTATGCACTTAAATTAAATGATGGCAATCTTTAACAAACACACCAGGAGACTGTGATTACCTATAAGCACATTAAACTGTGCATAGCTTTGTAAAAATCCCATTTAAAAAGTGCTATATGCATTACATATGCAAAAAAAATATTGCAACATGATATTCTTGGAATACTACCTGTGATAGCAGCCAAGTTATAAAAGATTGCGCAAACCCAGCAATAAATCTTTAACACTTTATAAGTGAAATTCTACCCCACTTTTTGGAAGGGCTCACAATTATGCAGGCAAGACCCAGGTGGCCTTTAAAGATGAGAACAAGGGGGAGGCTCTGTGCCCTTGAAGGTGGGCTTTAAGCACCTACATTTCCTCCTTGTTCCTCCCTCTTCACCCTGGGGTCCACCACAACTGGGACAACTGGGACATAAGGAGGCTGGGGGAGGTCAGAGAGTGATTAGACCCATCCAGCATCAGTGACAAAGTGAGGGAAAAGAGAGGGCAAGAAAAACAGGAAGGGACAAAATCCTGGCTCGGGGAGCTACCCTCTGTCAGTCTGGGAGTCCTGACACAGCATGGGCATAGTCAGAAATCCTGGGGGGTGGTTTTGAGGGGGAGGAGGTGGGAGAAGATGGTTTTGAGGAGACACACAGGTAGAGCCCTTAATCTGAAAATCAAAGACAGAAAAATAACAAATTATGTCTTTGGGGACTGTTTTTTTTGTTTTGCATTTATTTTTACTTGATAGAGGAAGAGGAAACAGGGAATTTCCATTGGGTTTGGATTTAAAATGGATCTGTAAAATCATTCTTCACTTGACAGACTTGGTCTCCTGGGTGGGAAACTTTCAGAAGACAGTTCAAAAAAATAAAAACCAAAAAAATCAACAAACCACCAAAACAACACAAGACAAAACCTACCTAATATCCCCACAAGTATGAAATCCAAATAGATCTGTGTGAGAGATGCTCCTACCCCTGGCAGAGTCAGCTAATGATGATGTTGCTGTCTCAGAGAAGAGCAGATGTAAAGTTGTAGAGTGAAGGGAGTCTCTGATTCACACACTTCATTATTTCCCTGTGCATCATGAAAAATCAGGCTCTCTCTATGCTATACAAAGCAGGTGTTCTTTCACAGCTCCTCATCTACCCTGGTCTGATCTCAGTGTCTGCTCAGCCCCCCCCAGCTTTGCCACCAGGTGCTTTTCCTGCTCCAGCAGCAGGAGAACAGGAAACCCCAAACTGGCACATCCACAGCTCTTTCCTTATCTCTATTTGTAGGAAAAGGTCTCATTTCTAGAAGCTTTTGTGTGGGCTTGAATAACTTAAATACAAATTAATTCTTTTTTGAAGCGCTCTAAATTCTTAATTCCTCAAATGCTAAGAACATTTGCTACTGAGAAATTCTTTATAGAAAAAAGTTTCTTACTGCAAATCCATCTGTCTGCCTAAAGGTGAAAAATTACATACATTTCTTAACAGACCCCAAATGATATGCCCTTCTGAGGGACCTATTTTTAGGTGTTTTGTATTTTGCTGCAATCAAAATCACAAAACTTTTCTAAATGATAACTCAAAAAATTATATTTTTGTGTCTTTTTGATTTTCCTTCAACTGACTACAAAGTCAAAATTCTCTAGGCAGTCATTATCTGGCAATTTTTAAGCAATTTCCTTGCCAAAACTAAAAAGAAATATCCCTACAAAGATACTTAAAAAGAGACAATACCTGCTTTGGTGATCACTCCATGCAAAGCCTTTGTGAGAACTGAATTTAAGCAGACATGCTTGGAGGTGGAAGTCTTTCTTTGTTGAAATAAGAATGAGCTGACCTGAAACAGCATTTTGGCTCCTTTTCAACCACTCAGAAAAATTAAAGGTGTAGCTCAAGGAATGTCCTGCATGAAAGAATAAAATGGAAACTTTTACAATGCTCAGCAATTTCTGCCCATACAAAGGAGTCACAGCCACTGAGCTCAGGAAAAATTATAACCCAACCTGCACAAGTTATAGCATATTAACTAGGGATGACCTGATCCTGCTGGCATGGCAATTCCATGGAAACACTGTGCAAATGAAACAAAGTTAAAGGAATGAGGATTTTTAGCATCCAGTGCCTGGCAGAGGTGATGTCTCATGCTGTGTGATACGTGGTGGTGCCAGGTGAGCACAAACACTTCTTCCAAGAGCCCTTGTTTTCATTATTTTCATTGATCTGACAAGATTTAATTGAAAATTCAGCTTTGACCAGTCCTAAAACTGTTTATTTCAAATGGTTTAGTATACCAAGCATAGTTCCTGCATTTTTGCATGAAGTTATTCTGCACCTTTATAAGCAAGTCCAGTTTTCCTTGTAACATCAGGATAAGATGCTGTGGCACACATTTCAGACATTTTGGCTTCGTGTCCCTAAGGACACATCCCTGGTCCAGGGCAGATCCACCAGTGGCCTGCTCTGCTTTCACAGCCTGGGCATGGAATGCTTCTTGATGACTCCATGTTCCAGGAAGTGGGGAATTCAGTTGCTATTTGGTACATCACCTATCTTTGCAAACCAATAAAAACACATGTATTATTTATTTATAAACACGTTCTGCTCTCTTAGATACTAAGCCAGGCAATGGCTTTCTACACTGTTCTTTTATTGAGAATGCTGTCACATTTTTTATTATTATCAATTGGGTTTTTCCAACTATTCCTCCTCACCCAATGCCTGGAAATTCAAAAAACATGAAATATGCTGGTTTCTCTTAAGAAGCTTCAAGTATTTCTCCAAATTCCCAGCAAATCAGGCAACAATTATTAAACACTTTTCACAAATCATAAACTATTCCAGAAAATCTCCCTTCTTTAATACATCCATGATTTAAGAGAAGCAATTATCACTGCAAAGGCTTATTTTAGGGCTGCAGCTGTAACAGTCTGAGAGCACTGTGATTCATTAATAATCAATAAAAGAGGCAATAGAAGCCTTCCCTTTAAGCATCCTATTCATCGTGAAGGAATCTTCTAGTTTGAAGCAAAAATGCAATGCGGATGGATGATGACAACATCACTGGAAATATCTTGAGGCATTTACATACTTTTCTGATTCCAAAACCCATTAGAGAAGTCAGGCACATTTTGCACTCACTTTTGAGCACTGTGAACACCAGGAATTTAATAATGAGAAACTCTCCAAGTCAGTGCTAGTGTAGTGTTAAATGCAACCTGTATTTCTCATAGATTTTTTTCCCTAAGTGACAATCTTGACAAGTCTAGACAGGCTTTTTCTCCCACATGTTCACTGAATTCCTCCCATTTTGCCACCAAAAATTTCTAGCAGCCTCCACACTGCAGCAGTGCAGCCAAAACCAAACACAAAATGGTGTTACAAACCCTTGGTGGGGAGTAGTGGGGAAATAACTTTTTTTTGCTACAGAACTGGTATTTATAACTTAAAAATCTTGTTTTTATGCATCCAAGTTGAAAAAAAAAAATCATAGTCTCTGATAGTATCAGGGAATGGTCTGCAGATGGATAGATGCTTACCTTTTCCTGCCAATATTATGATAGTAGTGTAAGAACTGGAATATAAGAGATATGAGGTTTTCAGGAAAGGAGGAAATACCTTTTAAAACACAGCTGGAAGAATGATGAATCTCTATCTGTGGTAAAAATTTTGTATCTGAAAGCATCTATTGGGGTTTGGTGTTTTTGCCCCTCTACTGAGAGCAATTTTCTTCATACAACACTTATAACTCATTTACATCACCTATGTCAGGGAATCCTCCAACCCTCACCATCTCTGACATTGCCAGAGACAGTAAAAATATTACTCTAAAGAGACACTCAGAGCTTCCTCACAGCCTTTGGGGTGAAAATTGTCCAGGGAATCCTCCAACCCTCACCATCTCTGACATTGCCAGAGACAGTAAAAATATTACTCTAAAGAGACACTCAGAGCTTCCTCACAGCCTTTGGGGTGAAAATTGTCCAAAAAACATGGGGAGAAAAACAGGACTGCAGTTCTCTGTCCTTGCTTACCTACCTCTGGAAGTGACTGACACATAAAGAGGAAGAAACAGAATCATAGAATATGTGTTGGAAAAGACCCATGAGGGTCCTTTGAGTCCAGCTGGGCCTGAACAGGGCAATCCCAAGAAGCCCACGTGTGCCATGGTGTGATCAGCAGAGAGGATAGAGGAGGACGATGCCCTGTGCAGTCTCTGTCCATGTGCAGACCCAGCTGAGCTGAATGCAGCCAGGGCTCTGCACAGAGGAACCTCTGGAGCCCCCCAGCAGCCTGGTCCCCAGCAGACAGCGTGGAGCAGGGCTGGCATGGACCAGCCATCCTGGCTCAGCTCCTGCAGGAACAGCCAGGCCAAGGAGGAGGAACACCACTCCAACCAGCACAGCCTTCCCTAACAGGGAGGTCAGTGGAGAAGAAGACTAAGGGATCATTTTAGTTGTCAAAAGTGCCATCTTTTAATGAAAATGGCAAGCACAAAGTCACTTATTTTTCGTGTATTACATGGCAACACTTGTCTTGCAGTCAAGTATTGCAGGCATGCTTTCAGCAGGGCTTTTAATGAGGTGCTTGATCCTTATGTAAAATCAGCACCAGAGCCCTTATCCAGCAGGAACTAACAAGGAGCTATAAATGGCCCAATTACCAGACTGAAATGTCATTCACACATTTGTTATCTCCCACACCAACAAGGAAAAATAACGCAGAGACACAGTAGCTGAGGGGGAATTGAAATTACTGTTGATTGAACTAGAACTTGTGAAGCTCTTCATGCAATTCAAAGCTTTAAAATTTAATGTGAACTATATTTAGTTTCAAACATTAGCTGGGTTCATTGATATTTTGTTTTAGCCTTGCCAAAAGTCACAACATCCTTATTAATAATATTAGCAGCTTTGAGTGTTGCCTACATGATGACAAGCTCTCAAGAGAAGTTCTCTAGAGCAGTTACTTTGGGAGCAGCAGCCCTCAGCACAGAGGATTTCTGGGATGTGTAGTCTTTGAGGCCAAATGCTCTTCCTTCAAGCCAACATCACTTTAGTGTGAGGCATGATACCTGAAGAAGGGGTTTTGCATGTTTTATTTTTTTAACTGAATTTTTCATCTCAATCATTCTGTTGCTAATTCATATGCTGGTTAACTTTGCAGAACAGATGTTAATCCCATATTATGTAGGCCTTTAAATTAGCAGTACTATAATACTAGAGCAATTAATAATAAAATTATAGAATGTTTGGGTTGGGAGGTATCTCAAAGCTCATCTCCTTCTGACTGCCTGTCATGGACAGAGACAACTTCCACTAGACCTGGTTGCTCTGAGCTCCATCCAACCTGGCTTTGAACACTTCAAGGGATGGAGCATCCACCACTTCTGTGGGTGAACAGTTCCAGAGCTTCACCACCCTCACAGTAAATAAGAATAAATAAAAACTTCCCTGAAAGAAAAAGGGAGCTGCTGATAACATCATAGTCTTTAATACTATAATATAATTTCAATAATATGAGCTCTGTCAGGCAGTGGGAGTGCCTTGGCCATGGCACAGCAGCCCTCAGCCCCTCCCATCTTCCCCTGTTTCACAGGCACATCATCTAATCCAAGCAGAGCTCTGAAATAAATGTTTCCCACTTCAAGTTAGCACAGGCAGCTCCCAGCAAGCAGGCATCATCTAAATCCCTCACTGCTTTCTACAGAAATAAAGCTGTTTTTCCTCCTTCCTTTCCTGTGAGCTGTGTTGTTGCTGTGGGGCACCTGGCTCCATGCCCATGGGGGATGCTGTGATCCCCTATAAAGCCCTTTGGATGAAACAAAGATGAATGTCTCATCCCTGAGGTGCTCAGGGAAGATACAGGGCATGTTCAGATCCCAGCACTGTCACGTTTAAAAAGCCTGCTAAGAGAAAGGAAGAGTTTTGCATTCCCCCTCTCACTTGGAGCTGTCAGTAAATTCACTAATTGGGGCTGTGAAATTGCTCATTTCTGGTGTTATCTGGAAGGCAAACAAGGGATGGGGATCAGGGTGCAGGTTTGGGACCCACTCAGTTCCAGACACACCTTACACAGGTGCATATCACACATTTGCAATATATTTCTGTTGATTCCCAGCCAAGAATTTTCAAGCAGATTTAAATAAATGGGGTTAAATTTGCTTGCAGGAGCACGCCTATATTGCACTTTAAATAAAAACAAATTATGGTAATGTGTGTTGCTGAATGCAGAGAGCTATAAGCACTGAAAAGAATAAACATGTCTTATCTTCCTGCCTTTGTAAGTGATAATACTTCAGGCTTTTAATAGTGAAATAGCATTTTTTTAACATTTGGCATGGCATATTCGTCCATTAGATTTCACAGAACTTCAGTGCAGTGAAAGGAGACAGTTTAATTTTCAGTAATTTTGGTAAGTCTCAATTTACCATGTATTTTACAGAAAATACTGAACACATCATGTTAGGGACTGATTTGAGTCACAAAAAAGGTGCATTTTTTTCCTAATTCATTTTCTTTAAAGGTATTAGAAAAAAAAGAAAAAAAATTGATTTTCAACACAACTATATACAACATGAGTATTTTTCATGAGAACATTGCTATAAAACATCAAAAATCTTACAATAAAAAAGGGCCCCTTTTTAAAATGCTATTTCTTCAATTAATATTTAAAACACAAGGAGCTACTTACTTCCATTGAGTAGGTCTTTTCTTCTTTTCTCACATTTTTACTTCTGTTTTGTTTTTGTGGCTGGTCTTTTGGAGACTTTTCAGGTGATGAGGGGGTGGCGTTGGGTTTGCCTTTTTTCTTCCCTTTCCAACTATTAGGATGAAAGAACAAGATAAATTACTTTTTCTACCCATCATTTTTCTCCTGGAGTATCCTTTGCATCAGCATTTCCCTCCAGCTAAACTCATGCTTCACCAGCTTTTTAAGCACAAGGAACAATCTCTGTGTTGCCATCTCAGAGCAGAGTCAGCCCAGCCTGCAGGAGAGGATATTGCCCTGTGCTCCCCACCCTGCACACATCCCTCCCGTGGGAATAAGCGCTATTTTTTTATTTATATGGTTTTTTCCTGCTGTTGAATGAGGGAAGATTTGGCCTTTGGGCCAAATGTCACTTGCAACACCCATTGGAACAGTTGTGTGTGGTGGATTTGCTGCAAAACCCACTATATTATGGAAATTTTCCTTAGCAATACAGTGGTCAGTGGTCCCAGAAAATAACCTAATAAACCACAGATAGACACAGAGGATGCCATTGGAGTAGGCAAAGCAACTTCACTTTATTACTTTTTAAAGATCACTTGGTGAAGGTGCCTGGTTTTGGTTTGGGGGTGTTGGACACTGTGATCAAGGCAGATCCTCCTCTCAAACTCTCCTCTGATCTGCTTGTTTTGTTTCTTTGTTCTTTGGTGGGTTTTGTGTGTTTTGTTTGTTTGTTTGATTTGGTTTTTTGTGGTGTTTTTATGTTGGATGTGATTGTTTTTGCTTTTTTTTTTTAATATTCTGGAATCATAGAATGGTTTGAGTTGGACAGGACCTTAAAGATCCTCCCGTTCCACCCCCTGGCATGTGACACCTTCCACTGGACCAGGTTGCTCCAAGCCTGTTCCACCGTGGCTGTGGACACTGCCAGGGATGAGGCATCCACAAGGATTGTCACAAGTTTTGCCTCTAAGCTGTGAAAGCTTACACAGAATTTTAGTTATAAGCAAACAAGCAGGAGAGTTTAGAGTACATCCCTGCTTGAGTCAAACAAGAACTTAATCCCTGAGCAGGAGCAGTTCCTACACTAGAGCCTGACTTGTAGATTGAATTTGCCACAGGACAAGAATTTTCAAAGGGAGTAGATAATCCTATGGACAGCCAAGGTATCCAGAGACATAATTAGCAGCTCCTGAAGAAGCTGGAAGGAATTTCAAACGTTTATATTTCAGATATTAGTGGGCTGGATTGCATTTTGTATCCTTGCATCCTGAATTTAGGGGAAGAGCTTACTTTTTACTTTTTTTCAGGCATCTCACCACTGACAGAGACAGATTGCTGAAATGTGTGGTCTTTAGGTCTCATTCAGCTCCTAATCACTGGATCCTCAGATGCAGTCGGGCAGCATTTTTCTCTGCAATCACATTACAATTTGTAGGTGAACTCAGTAATGCTTTCTAAACTTGTTTAATATTTCTAGTGCAGTTGTCAGCCAGCTTATGAAATGTTTACCTTTGCAGTGGTTTTCATGTTCCTCTCACCGAGTCTCTTCTTTGGAAATTAAAGCTGTCCATGATCTTGAGCAAAGATATTGCCAGTGCTGCTGACCAGAAGGAGCACGAGTTTCCTGAGGCCACTTTATAATTGCACTTTGGAATACAAATGAGTTTATTCTCTGAAGCAGATATTTCATTTGAATTCTTCCCAACTTAATTTCTTTTATAAACTCCATCATCCGGTGTTCCTGCAGTCTATCCACAAATTAAACAGTATTTTGTGACTGTGCAAAGTAGCTCCTGTGTGGGATTCTGACACGTGATTTTGTCCCTGGTTTATAGCCTGCTCTCTGTGAGGATGAAGGACAGATGAAGCAAAGTGGGCACAACCAAAACCCTGTGTGACGTGCATCACTCTGCAGTGATACTGAAATTGCAAATCCAGAGTCCCTGACTTGCACAGCTGTGAGTCAAATCAAAATAAAATAGGCAACAAATTGCAAGTGAATGCTCTCTCGGACCACCCAGAGGCTCTGTGATGGAGCAATGCTGAAATAATGCTGTCAGGTGGTGGCAATTGCTATTAGAGCTGCCCCACTGTGGGGATTTGGGTCAAAAGTCTCCTGAAATGCCAGAATGTTCTCCATTTCATATTACTGTTTTCTGATTTCAAAAGCTATGCGTGCTAAACCCCCCAGAAGTTTGGAAAGGAGACTTCTATAACTCGATAAATGTCTTGCCAGAAAAAATGTTGCCACAAATAAGTGGTGATTCTGTCCTTGTATTCATTCTTTTTCTCTAGCTTTTGTGGCATTTCCCCCTGCTTAACTACTAAAACACACACTTTTGCAATAGGCAAGAGCTGCTGAAATCCTTTGGTCTGTCCCCCTGCACTGTGGTGTCCCAACCAACCCCAGCTGGCCACCATAAATATCTAAAGAGGGATTTTCTACTTTCTGCTTTGTGCTCACATTACCTGTGTCAACCCTTCAGCAGAGTTTTAATGCATTGAATCATTCCTCTATCCGTTTTTACATCTTTTAAGAATTTCTAATCATGGTTTTCCTGCCAGTCTAGACATTGATAGCTCATTTTATCTTTCCACACAGTGCCTGCTTTGCCGACCTGAGAACAATTTTTAGAGCTTTTCGCTAAACTCCTTCCAAATTAGTCAACATCTCCCTGCTAATGATGCATTCAGAGTTAACACAAAGGTGAAAAAGCATCACTAAATGAGCTCCTTTCTACGTTAGCAGTGACTTAAATGAAAGAAAGTTCAAGTGAAAAAGCTTATTTTAATGGTAGTGGTGTCTGAGCAAAGTCTGCTCAGAAGTGGAGCACCAGGCAGATGAATGGCTGAGTGAACCTGAACAGGCCAACATGCTAATGTGGGAATGCCAGTAAACAGAACCATTTGGATGAATATTTGATGGATTCAGGAGAACTTCATAAGGATTTAAATTTTATCATAAAGGTCTTGGAAATTAGATAATGACTGAAATGTGTTCCCTTCCTGCTACTTAAAGGGAGTCATGGTGGGTTTTTTTCCATCCAAAAATATAAAAATTTTTAAGAGAAGGAATAGGGAGTCTCTATAGCTGTAGACAGATCAGTCTTCAGCGATGGCCTGGAATACTGATTCACTCGGCAGCAGGAGGGAGATTTGGGGCAGGAGGTTCGAGGTAGAGAAGGAAACTTTCCAGAATATCAGTAGGGAAAGCACTGAGCTGGGATGAACCACAACCACATGCTGTTCCTCTGCACTCACAGGCCACATTACAGATTCTTTGGGGTTACAAGTAAGCAGTAGAATGGACTTGTGTGGAATTGCTCAGCTTATAAAAACTTGCTTGTACAGAAAGATGCCTTTAAAAGTTAAAATTTAATATTGTTCTGTACATTGAATATAGCACAGCACAGAAATGGAAGAAATTAAGTATTAAAAACATCTGCTCATGAAGCATCTTTTCAACAGAAAAGAGAACCCTAAAAGTTGGAGAACATTAAATACCAGCAGCTAGATCCACAAATGGTAAAGCAAATACTTAATCTTTGCACCTTAATTACATGAATACTAAATCCATGACAAAGAGTCTCTGGCTGGGCTAAGAAAAATACAAATAAAGCAACTTAGATTCAACATAAAATAATGAGAAAACTTCTGATGCCTCCCACAATTAAGTTAGGTTAAGCTCAAAACATTTATGGAAATTCATAAGAAAATATAACTCTTAGTGAAAAGGAAAAAGGTTCTTGTAAATTTTTAATATGAACTATGCAGACAATTATATTAATAAGATTTAATTATACCATGAAATATTTAGTGTTTCTCTCTATGCTAAATATTATTTTGAACACAGTTCTAGAAAGATTAGAAAGCTTAAGAGATACCAAGAAAGAAAACAAGAAGAAGTATTAAAAAAATTTTTGAAAATGCATTAACAGTAAAGACCATTGTTTCAGTCTTTACTTAAAACATGGGAACATTTTGGTCAGCTATTGCATATTAATCTCTTTATGAATACAGATATAAGAAATACTTTTTGTGCTCTGTTTAATTAACAGAAAAAACAGCTCATGTCTTATAGGTCCCATTTAACAAAATCCACAATTAACATCCAAGTTTTGGCAGAAATGCATAACTATTTATTAGTGTCAACATTTTCTTTCTATTATGCTAAAACTAACCAGCCATATATTTACTATCAACCACAACGTGACTGGCTAATTAACCAACTTGTGAAATTCTGTTTCCTAAATTGGCTGCTGTTGCTATCTTCGTTCCATGGCTCTTTGGTCTCACACTGCTTCATAATTAAGGGAAGCCAAGTTTCCTGCAGGAAGTGCACTGGATTCTGTGCATCCTCAGCCCTGGTTCTGCTTCAGTGTAGGCTGCATCCCTACTGACCCACAGGATGGGCTCCCATTGCCACCTAAATGCTTGCCCTGATGCCCACACACCTGGTGCTGGTGCTGGGAGTTCAAATTGTGATTTAAACTTATTGCCAAAATCAGCAGAATACCCCCAGGACAGCTGTAATTGGATAAATAAGTTGTTATTTCTTAAAATGCACATTTCTAATGCCATTGTAGTCTCCCCTGTACCACTCATCTGTGCCTCAGACCCACTGATTTCACTGAGGTGCATAAGGAATTAGGTGCCAGAACATCATCAAGAGATGTTTTTCATCCTAAACATAAACAAAATGCTTTATGAATCTAGTAAGACCAATATTCAATAACCAGAAAGGGACTCCAAGGGTTTACCTGACTTCCAGGTGAGCCTAGGGCAGGTAGAGAATCAGGGCAGTGTGCTGGAAACCTGGGCAGCCCAGAAAAACATGCAGGGTAAGTCCTTCCTGGGTTTGCTGTCTCCTCCTGAAGGGGAATGAGTGCTTTGGAGGTGGGCCTGAAAATATAAGCATCATTTTTTTGTAAATGGGATGTTTGTCTTTACATTTCATAGAGCCAGAGAGTCACAGAATGGTTTGGGTTAGAAGGGACCATAAAGATCCCTTTAACTGGTGAAGGGATCTTAACCTTTAGTTAAGGTTAAGGGACCTTAAACTAATCTTAACTACCCTTAAGCTAGTTCCAGCCCCCATGCCATGGGCAAGGACACTTTAATGCAGTTAATTCATGTGCTGACTCAAATCTATACACATTTTTAATAAGGATACAATATATAACATATATTTGCATATGGATGCAGAGCTCTCTATATGTACACACACACACAATCTGTATGGAAGCAAAGCCTGCAGCCTCTGCTCTGTCCTCCCCTCCCATCCATGTCAGAAATACAAATTGGCCTATTTCTGCAGGGCATGACCACAGTTTGAGGAAGAAAGAGGTGAGGAGCCTGTGCTGCTGCTGGCACAGAGCGTGTCCCTGTGAGGACAATCCCTGCTTCCCACAGCCAGGGCACTGACAATCCCTGCTTCCCACAGCCAGGACATTGATTTAAGGGATGGGTTTGGAGCCTGCTCCCTCACCAGAATCACTTGACATATGGAGCAGGGAAGTGGCACTCTGTATATCCAGCCCCACCAACTCCTAATGCTTTATTTAATAATTTGTCACAGGAGGAGGTGCTATAATTAATTCTGAATACAGAATGCTCACACTGCTTCAATATGGTGAGCTCTTTAAAGGATCTGCTAGAAGCAGACACCAGTTGTGATTTCCCATCCTACCTGGTCTCACCTCAGCTGGGGCACCACAACTTCTAGACAAGTCCTTGGTGGGTGGTGTCTCTGCTATGGCAGGGGGTTGGAACTGCATGGTCCCTTCCAACCCAAACCACTCCATACTCTGTGATGTCATTCTATTCTGTTTAACATGGTTTCTCTGCCCTTCACCACTTTCCCATTTTTTGTTTTTACTTTTAATTCTCTCACTTTTATCTCTCTTCCCTTTTGCCTACAGCACCTCGTTACCTTTAACACACCATTTCACCCTGCCTGCTCTGCCAGGGAGCAGCTTGGATTTGTTTGTTTTCCATTTTATTTGGAAGCCCATAAAGGAGGGAGAGGAGCAAGTGGTCCCAGGTGCACAGGGGCATTCACCTGCCCCTTGTGCCACACGGTGCAGGGGCATGAAAAGCAAAGTTACAGATGGGGAGCACGTAGCTCAAGGAGAGAAGCTGCAGGGAAGATGAGGAGCCAAGAGCCTGGGCTCAGAGGAGGTGAGAAAATGAACCTGCCCAGAGATGAGAGAGAGGAGGGCACAGTTTGCTGCAGCTCAGAAAGAGAATTAACCAAAGCAAATCCCACAAACCGGCACAGACCTGCCAGTGTGGCAGGGAGACAGGAGGAGATGCACAGAAAACTCTTTTTTGCTGTTCTTCTGTCACTGCTCAGCTCATTCCTTTGAAGATTTCTGTTTGTTTTAGATGACAAATACTAGGCAAAAGTGAACTGAAAACATATTTTGTAGGTGTTTCTTCTGTCTTTTTCATTTTTTTTAAATTTAAAACACTCTGTTCCTTCTTGAGATCTCAAAACCCAGAGAAGGCAAGTGCAGACCATCTCTGACTGGTTTGGGGTCCCATCACATCTGCCCTGGGAGACACAGACAGGAATGGGCAGGGCTGGCTCCCTGCATAGCACACCAGGCAGGAGAAGACATTCAATTTTATAAGATCAGAAAATAATTTTAGATTTGTATTTGGTGTGTGGTTTTTTGGTCGGTTTTTTGGGTTTTTTTGGTTTTTTTGGGGGTTTTTTTGTGCCTATAAGGGTTAGGAATATCAATCCCTCAAACTTTCACATGTTTAGGCACCTGCTGGGGCACTGTGTCACACCTTCTATTTAGTGAAGAAGATTTAGGTATAAATCAATCCTATTTCCACTTCTCCAAGCAGGAGACTGGGCACAATGGGCCTCACCTTTTTTTTTATGTGTAGGAAAATCATCCATACAGCTCTTCTCACTTGCATGCAGGAAAGTTGCCCACTCTGGAGCTGTAGTCTGTGGGTAGAAAAAGAGGCCACTTGCTGTCAGCAGAGAATCAGGCTTTGCAACAAATGTCACCATATTTGGCAGCCCCAGAAATTGAATTTTGTCACCTCAGACACACTGCCATGCACATGGGCAGGGGGAGGGAGGAGAAGAAGCCTCTGCACTAAGCTGATCGTGGAGAGCACCAGGTTAAAATTTATACTTTCAGAATATATTGATTTCAAAATAAGTATCAATTTACCTTGCCACCCTACAAGCTTTTTCTAGGACACTAATTCGTGAGCTTTACACACACACACACAATAGTTGAGAAGCCAGAAATAAGACATGCTGGTTGAATTTAAAATTATTTCTGCCATAACAAAAAAAAAAAAACAAACAAAAAAACCAAAAAAAACCCAAACCAAACCAAAAAAAAACCAAAAAACAAAAAACAGCCCAAAACTTTTCTGGAGACAGATTCTCAGATAAATCTGCACAGCTCCTCTGAAGTGAACTGACCCATGATGTTTTGTACTCCAGCTACAGAGTTTGTCCATGTCAGATTGATCCTGATGGACACAAAGTCAGCCATCAAATCCCCTGTATTTTCAGCAGGGAAGGATTGGTTCCATTGTATAAACATAGTCGAGTTGCTGAAAAGATGAAGGAAGAAAAAGACATCATAAAGTTCCTGGTTTCCTAAGCAGATGGGAGAAAGAATGCCAATTATAGTGTAAAGCATCATTTCACCAGGAGAAGTGTCCATGCTGGAAGAGCTCTCAACAGAGAGGATTTTGCTTTGCCATGTGTGGTCTCTGGGAAACAAAAGGAAGGGTGTGACTGAAATGAAGACAGACAGAATGCAATATTTCCCTTTGATGTGTAAACAGATTTAATGCAACAAAAATCAATGAGGAAACTCTCCAAAGGAGAGTGTTTTAATGTGTTATCATATTTCACATAGATTTCATAAAAATTCAATTTCAATTATAGCACAGTTTACAAACAGAGGAAAACACTGTGCCTCCCTGGAAAACATATGGCCATCAAAACTTCAAACAAAACACTGCCAAAGTCACTTGTAAAAAATAAATAGCCATAAGCCAGTGTGTTATTGTCCTTTTAATGTCTGTTGAATGCCCATAACTCTTCCCGTGCCCGCCTGGGCTGTCAGCTCCCTGACACTCCAGCCTCCCATTCTCACAGCTCCCCTTGACGAGCTCCTGGAGCAGGAGCTGCATTGTGAGCAGGGCTGGGAGATTCTGCTGTTATCTTACATCTCCAGCTGGGCTGCTGCAGAGAAGGATCCAATAAATAACCCCAAACTGCCCCAGCGTGGCGGTGGAGCAGCAGCGGGGAGAGGCTGAGCCCAGCCACGGGCCAGGGCTGCTGTGGCTGCTGCAGGAAGAGAAATGGGCTCTGTCCCAGGCAGCAGCAGTGGTTTCCTGAGAGCTCTTGGCTCCAGCCACCAGCTCCTGCTTTCCCAAATTAAAAACCCATTTGGTTTGCTCAAGCTGGACAGCAAGACTCGGTGTGGGGCACCTCATTTCTGGCTTTGCTGCAGGTGTCAGGAGGAGCCAGGCTCTGGTCCTGTGCAGGATCACAAAGAGCGATGTGTACAGAAGGGAGACCTACTTTTGAACTTTTGTCAAGGAATTGGGATAGGAATGAGAGGAAAAGTCCAGGCTGGAAGGCAGAGGTGGCTGTGAAACATCACTCACTTGGTAGATGCACAGCTTTGACATCAGCACAGCCTGTACCCCAGTGCCCATTGCTGGGACACATTTGTGTGAGAAACTCCTTTTTTCCTGCTAAAGCTTTATGGAAAAGCAGTAATGCTTTTTCCCCACCTTTAACTGCTAGAAGGACAACCATGTCTCTCTCTGCACTTTCCAGCTGATGGAGAGATGAGCTGCTTCTATTAACAACCAAACTGTGCCCTTTTTTCCAATACTTTGTCCTTTAAGAGTTTCCTGCTCTTGGATGGAGAGCAACACGTGCAAGTGAAGGGATGCCTGGCTGGGGGAGAAGAACATGCCCCATCCCTTCTGAGGGTTTGGCCCTTTGCAGTACCCACAGAGGGAGAAAGGAAGGGCAGAGAGGGGGGAAACTTCTCTTGAGACAGGGTCAGGGGACAGCAGGGCAAAGGCAGCATTCAGGGAAGAGCCAATCTCCAGTGCAGCACTCCCCAGCCCACTCACATCCCAGTTTAATTTGGAAATACGACAGGGAGCTACTGGTTATAGGGGTTTTGCTTGGTCTGGAGGGAGGAGAATAAGGAGCAAGTGCCAGGAATGAAGCAGAAGAAATGAAAACCAGAAATACGTGGAAGAAGGAGGACATTATTGATGGCATGAGGGAAGTGTAAGTGTGGGGGAAGAAAACGTGATGTGTGCTGGCAAGGGAGGATGAGCTCACAAACCTGATGTATTTTAGCTGTGAGGGAGAGAGGACAGGGCTCAGAGCTGCCACTTTTCTAAGGGCACACCTGTCTAGCACAGCCTGGGGGATGTGGTGGCAGCAGTGGGGCTGGCTGCACCTCCACGAGCTCTTACATCTGCTACCTGCAAATTTTGCTCTGCCTTCACTGGAGCACAGGACAGACACCCTACATAAATATAAAGAAGAAGAAAAATAATCTCTCCTTTCTTAATAGTACCCTGCACCTAGGCTAGAGAATTCTTTTTCCAGAAAGGCTATAAAATGTATCATCCCTACCCTCCCACTGGCATTAATGTCTTACCTCAAAATACACCCAATCTCGACTTTAGGACGTGTGGCCCTTGGAGTAAGGCCAAATATTCACACATCTGCCATTAGGATTTTACAGGAAACCATTTAGTGGCAAGGTTTTCCCACAGGCAGTTCATCTCCTCACTAAATGAGCCATTTTGACAGCTTCTGGACCATCTTTCTCTGTGAGCTCTTTGGGGCAGTTTGGTTTTAAGGCTCCTGAGCATAAACAGCCAACAGCTCGGTGGGTTTGGTCACTTCTAGAACAAAAAAGACAAAAAGGAAAGACTGATTCTTTCTTTTTGTTTGTTTGTTTTTCCTATTACAAGCAACAGTATCTAAGTTCACAGTGGGTATCACAGGAATATTAAAATAGATCATTCTCCAAGGGCCTGAGAAAATAGCAACAATTAAATGTTAAATATAAATGCATGACCCTTTCAAGGTAGTTCAAGCCAGCTTCATCAATAAATAGCATTACAGAGAAAGATGAGCCTCACAGCATCTCCCAAAAGGAACTAAAAATGATGGGAAAACTTCAGGCACAGTCACAACAGCAATAGCATCAGGGTGCATAGGAATACACATTTCTGCACACTAAATATTCTCCTTACAACTTTCCATCTGGGTCTCTCCTGTGGGGGTAAATTTATTCCAATAATGTCCAATCCTCTATTTAGAGATCTGTAATGGCAAGGCAGCCTGAAGCACAATTCACAGAGAAAAAAGTCCTGGAGAATATTCACAGGTGTGTGCCTCCACTCAGCCTCACCAAGGAACACAAAAGCCCTTTGGGGGCTTTTGGGTCAGACATAAAGTACCTTTTTAATTTTTGTTGGGTTTTTTTTTTGAGTTTTATTATGTTTGTTTGTTTTTTGTGTTTTTTTTTTTATTGTTGTTGTTGTTGTTTTGGTATACTTTTTAGGGTATTTTTGGTTTTTGTTTTGTTTTGTGGGGTTTTTTTTTCACTTTTGTTTCCTCCTACCCTGTTAACTGGGTGCCGTTCCTGAGGATGGGGAGTGTGGTGGGGTGGGATGCTCAGGCGGGAGAGCTTTGGCTCTGTGTGCTGAAGAAGACAACACATATTTGGAAGTGATCTATAAAAAAGCCTTGGGTCGATAATAAATTCTCTTAAATATTTAACTAATGGCCATGAAGAGAAAAGTGGCCACCTTGTTCGACCTATGAAGAGCTGGGCTGTGTGAGCTGGCTCTAAAATGTGTCTAAAATGCCAAGATGAAGGGAAAAATAAAGAAACACAAACACAGGGGTAATGGAGACATAAAAGCACCACTGTCAGTGGATAAGTTGGTAGCTTTGCTCTGCATGGGAGGTGGGACTGGAGCCTTCCAGGGATCATGCTGTGGGTTTGAAGGGTGATGGTGTCCAGAGGCCAAGCACTGCCTGTCCCCAGGACAAGGCTGGAGGGGAGGAGAGCAGCTCAGACACGTCACCTCCAGATTTCTAGCTGCTTCTGGCTAAAGCAACAGAGAAATATATCCCCTTCCCTTCCAAAAAACTCTCCAAGGATCCACAACAGTAAAATTAGAAAGCTCTAACCTAACATTTATAAAGAAGAATATAAAAGAGGAATAAAAAAAATATTGCACTGGTGGGTAAGCAGTTGGTTAAATCAGGCAGGAAAGCCAGGAAAATGCCATCCCATGTGATGAAGTGCAGCCAGGAGGACACAGCAGTGGGAGGAGGAGTGTGGAGCTCTGTGATGGAGCACAGGCTGCTTGCCTGGGGTGCTGCAGCAGCCTGCAGGCTTGGGCAGTGCCTCCATGCCTTGGGCATGCTCAAAGGGAAGAGAGAAAGGAGTGAAGGACGTGGTTATGGATCTTCAGGCAGGGCAAGGGGGAAAAAGTGGCAAGACCAAAAGAGTTTTGATGAAATTTGCAACCTCTCAGGTGTGCTCAGGGCTGACAGTGGAATACTGCTGTGGGAATCACTGCTGGAGCTCCCCAGCATGAGGTGACTCTCAGCTGCTGTAACCCCAGGAGAAGGTTGGGCTGGTGAAGATCAGCCTCGGGATGGCCCTCCAGCAGACGAGAAAATAAATTCAAGTCACAGTTTCCCCACTCTGCCCAAGGAGCTGGGAGAATTCACAGTGTAGGAAAGTTGTGCTGGACTTTAATGAGTCTGCCTGTGGGTGAGTGTGAAATGAATAAAAGACAGCTGATGGAAACTAATCACTGCCTAAAAGAGCTCAGTACAGATGTGTTTTAAGACATAGTTATGAAAGACAGGATTGAACATCTTCTCCAATAAAAGCTGTGTCGAATGACAGCCAAGGCCAACACAGTTAATTAAAGAACAGCATTGAGACACTCATGTATAGAAAGCAATAAACAGCTTTTGCAGTTGATTAAACACTGAAGACTGGGGGTTTTAAATTGGCACAGGAGATATTTGCTGTAAGCACACCTCAGAGTCACAGGTATTCATGCTCCAAAAAGGATGGTTGGCTCAGCTTACCTTCCCCAGAGCAGGAGCAGCAAGTGCATGGACACAGGCAGATGGATTTTCTTCTCAGCAAAGGTGGCTGTGGTCATGAGGGAGGCTGGGGAGAGGCTGCTGTGTGGAGCAGAGATGAGCTGAGCCTCCAAAAGCGGGTAAAATGCTGGATAACAGACACTCATTTTGTTGCAGTTCATCTTTTCCATTTCACGGATGCCCCTGTTGGTTTTTAGACACACAAAAGCCGTTCCAGAGCTGAAAATTGCTCTCTCTGTGAGAGCACCTGGCTTCTGTGGCTTGCAGCTTGCAGCCATCCCCGGCAGCAGCAGCCAGACGTGCTGTGTGACACTCAGGATACACACACAGCAGCAAAGTGCCTCACCCCAACTCATTTTTATAGACAAAGCAAGAACAATAGCAAAGCCAGAGGCACATTAGATGAGTTTCACAATGCCCTGCCATCAAACACAGCTTCCTGCAGCCTTTCCTCACGAGCAAAGAGTTTTACAGAACAATTTACCAGGGCCACGGAGAGCTAAAGCTGGGAGTGGGTGAATATTTTGCTTTCCACCTCACTGGTTCATTAAGCACAATTAACCCTGCACTTGAGTGTGCCACCAGCTGTGCCTTCCCACTACTCTGTCCTCTGCTATGCTACACCCACCAGTAGCCCAGGATTTGTGAACACAGCTCATATTGGACATGGAGAGTCCCACACTTGCAGAATATTTGCATTAATAGGGCATGCACAGCCCAGATGAAAAAGGGTAAGGTGGTGAGGCAAAATATTTGTTGTGAAATTCACTTTTCTATTAATTGGCAGCACTGTGTTTCCCAGCTGTATCTATGTGATAAACAGTCTAGGAATTCAATCAGAGGAATTCTACTTGAAATATCAGCTGAGAACTGTAAATAATGTAATTAATATAATATTTTAGTGCAATGTAATTCAATGCAAGGTGAATATAGGTGTCAGTTGACAGCAAAAAAAGAGAAGGTGCTGAATACAGGGGCTAATTGACAGTGCTAATTATTTCTCATGAATGGATAACATGTATAAAATATTCTAATTTGTATAGGATCCTGAGTGCTGAAGGAAGATACAACCATCAGGTTATACCAGGTGGAGCAAAGGGACAGGATGGATTCCAAGGAAGGGACACAGAGCAATGCCCTGTGCTGCTTTCAGCCCAAGTTCTCCAGGCCCAGGAGCCAAGCAGGGCTCCCTGCCCATTCTGTACTGAACTTTAAAGTGCAGGGAAAGGGAGGAGCTCAAAATGAGTTTCAGTAGTGAAGCTGCACTTTACTTCTCATAGCAATGGATTTTTTAAAAGGTATGTCAAAGAGAATTGAATTTGGGCCCATGAATACAGCAGTAAGTGATGTAACTCAAGTTAATTACATTCTCTCTGTCTCCCAAGAACTGGATTTTTCCTTCCTCCAGCAGATATACTCTATATATTGTAGGCTTGGTTAAAATCTAAGTGTTCACTGTAGATCAAGGTGCTTTCCTAGTGAGATATACTGAATACATTTTGGATTTATAAAATACTCTAATGAGCAAAAACTATTGAGAATGAAGATGGGAAAGTAGGGACCATAAAAAACAGTTTCTAAATATTTTCTGTGAAATTCTGGTGTGTATGTAGGAGTGCCCCTCCTGTGCTCCAGGGGGTGGGGCCCCTTCCCTTTTGCTAATACTTTCTATCAATATACTATCTATAATAATATCTAGACTTTTCTAGAAAAAAAAAAAAGCAAAAAAAAAAAAAAAAAAAACACCC
>VYZP01078258.1:2702-60192 GCA_013400635.1 Hypocryptadius cinnamomeus | reverse complement strand
CATTTGCAAATTATAAGCAAATACCTTCAGCTGAGCTGTTTCCAGGGGGGGAAAAAAAAAAAAAGAAGAGACTAAGATGGAGATTAAAGTAAGGGAAAATGAGATGGGGACTGCAGTTCTCCTGCTCTTATAAAAGCAGGAGAAAACCACCACATTTAGATAGCTCTCACCATGCCTTCTTTTACACTAGAGCACAGAAAAAAGTTAATTTTTCCGGGTTTGGGTCTCTGTTCTTAGCTCCAGCCAGCTCATGCTGCTTCCTCCATGTGTTCAGAACCTCAGCCTGTGGATCATGTTCATCCCATCCAATCTAGGAAGCCAAGGCCTCTTTGGGTTACCCATCCCCTCAGAACAAGTTCAAACCCCTCCACCAGTTACAAATGGGTTCCTATGAACCCAAGCCCACAGAATCTTCTGCAGCAACCACAATGTAATTGTCAGACAGTCTCAGAAGCAAGTCCACCCACTGCACAGCAGAATCATACCTCCCTTTCTGACATCAGAACAAAGTTATGGTCCTGTCCAAATGGGAGGACAAAACTAAATTCCAATCACTATGAAACTATGGTAGGAATGATCCCCTTATCTCATGTCCATATCAATTTTTTTTATTCCTGTTAAGAAACAAGGGAACTTTTGGGTCTTCCCAGATGTGATACGTGAGGTGTGGGGAATGTATTCTATCACAGATCCCACTCATACTGCTCAAGTCCTGGAGGGAATTATTCCAATTTTTACCTGTTAAAGCTTCGTGACAAACCATGCCTACACAAATGCTATAAACCCAGTGCATTTTCTATTCAATACCTAGCTTGCATTTTCAAAAGATCCGTCAGTCTGGCAACCCTCAGTGATTTTGGCAAAATCATATATAGATGTTTCTGTGGGTTTTGTTCACCATACAGTTAGCAGAGTACTTAGGAAATCATCCCTGACATAAAAAAAACCAAACAAACCAAAGCAAACCAACCAAACAAAATGAAACAAAGAAAAAAAAACCAACCAAAAAAAACCCCTTAAAACCCAAAACAACAACCCAACCCAAAAACTAAACTGTGAAACAGGAAGAGCTACATCTGTTCAGTGTTGACTGTAATCCACCCTTTTCTTGTACCATTGAGCTTGCAAAGTCAGCCACCCAAAGTACTGGACATCTAGCAGTCCTTGGAGGGACAGGAACATGACAAGACATATAAGAGAAATGACCAAAACCACAGAGGTGGGACTTCCAATATCTGCTTCCTCAAAACTGAGTGAAGCTATAAATAAGGGAACCACCGCCCTTTCCTCTCCAGTGGATGCCTGCTCACATTTGAAGCTCTGCAGTCAGGCGTGACAAATGCAGTTTATCATACAGCTCTGAGATTTATCCTATGTCTCTGCAAATTATTGTATCACGTGGATAACCCCACAACACACACAAACATATCAATTACACCACTACAGAGCAGTATGAAACTTGCTGGTTTCTATTTCTTTAAACCCACACACCAGCTGAGGCTCAACCCCACCTTCTCCATGTTATGGCAAGTGTAGAAGTAGTGAACATCACATCACTTCCATTTGTCCTGCAACCAGCCAGCAAGATGATATACAGAGTAAATAGCACATATAAGAGAGAGGAAATTTTTAGTTAGAAAGACATGCTATTTCTACTGAGGGGGGCTTAATATGCAATTTAATAATTTAATTCCATGTGTTTGCAGACAGTTAGCTAGAAAAGCACATCCAAATAGCATATAGTTAAATTCCTGTTGAAAGCATCCCAGAGAGCATGAGAACTCAGTTACAGACTTTTCCAAGCATAAATTCTTGCATCTGCAAAAAGTGCAGAGACATCACATATGGTCTGTTTCTCCTGGCACCCCCAGTCTCTAAAAACAGTCTTTTCTAGATGTTTCCAGCCAAGTCTGACCATGCCTCTCCCACTCCTAACTTTACACCCCACTTCCCAGTCATATCCTCCAATCCTCCTTTGATCTGGGCTTGCAGAGGCTTAGTGCTTATCTAATGTCACTGTGGACACTCACCTTTAATGCCAAGGGCTACTGCTCACAGACAGTAGTAATGCCTGCAAATGTCTGGGGCATGGCAAAAACAAGCAGAGTTGCAGCAGCTGCAAGCTGCTTGTTTGGGAAGAACTTCAGCAAAGGCATGGCACTGTGTGGGAAAGCTTCACCCTCTCATTGCCCATGGAAATGCTAATCCAGATTCTCACACCTTAAATTCTCATGACTTTGACCTGACCACCTCCAATTAACAAACTGCAGGCATTCAGAAAAGCCTGTGAAATGAGTGATGCTTAAGTCAAGGGACACCGTGAAGCACGGCATGGGGATCTTAAGCAATTCAACCTTAGTGTGTCAAACCTGCAGAATGCTTAAGACTTTTGATCTCATGTTGAGATTTTTCATGTCATGGGTTTTCTATTGCAACCTGTCTTGTGGAAAACATGCACCCTAAAGGAAGAAATTGCTGCAGACACACAGAAAGATCAGCCTCTTCTCTGGATGAGGGGATAGAGCTGGTTCTCCATCACACACACACAAAGACTTATTGAGCTAACCCTTCATCCAAAGAAACAGCTACAGAAAATGTGATCAATCTTATCAACTTGAAACTTTCTCCTTCCTTAAGCTACTGGTAAGAAGTTCTCTCACTTCTACACTTTGTATCCAGATGAAAGGTGGAAGCATCTCAACGAGCCACCAATCTGCTCAATGGAAGCTGAACTCTCCCCTGACCTCACTGTACCTTGGTGTGAGAGGGTACTCTCTTCTTTAAACCATCATCTTGCTGACGTGCAGCATTGCTCCCAAACAGGAGCATCTATCCACACGGTTGTTCACTTGACACGTGCTGTTCCCCTCTCTCATACCCTTGACAGGTCTAGCAGCAGGGATGAAGCCAGTGGTTGGCAGAGTACCAGTGCTCCTCCAGGGCCACGGTCACAGCCTGTGTGGCCTGTCTGGTTATTCTTCTTCTCTCTGCTGGCTGGGCACCAACACTTCCAGATGGAGAGCTAGGAAGCAATGCTCCTGTGGGGAAGCTAATGCTGATGCTGCAGAACACCTCCACCTCCCTGTGAAGCCTCTGATACTGGCCATTGCCTGTCACAGCCTCCCAGGTTAGAGAGCAGTTTGTACAAAACTAGTTTGCTCTCTCTGGACACATAATGCTTTGCCAGTCACAGCTCACTTCATACCCAGCCTCTTAAGGGGCCCCACTGTTGTTGCCCCATGTGTCTTTTTTCTACAGGTGTTCTGTCTGCTGGGTGACACTAAGCAGTTCTGTGATTGCAGGCAGCTGGTCCCTGACAGGTGGGCAGTCACTCATGAACAGGTCTGGGGCAGAGGATACTTCACCACAGCTGAACTCTGGTCAACAGAGTTTGCTTTGAGACCCTGCACTCTAGTATTTTTTATGGAGCTGAGCATCCCTCACTCCAATAAACTCTGCCAGGGGAACAGAGCAGGGGAAATGGATGGTGCAGCTCAATGAAAATGCCAGCTTCTACTGCAGGAAAAGCAAATAAACTTTCCTTTCCAAATAAACTCCTTTCCTGAATATTGTATTCATATATATCAACAAGAAGCACATTCTAATTCACAGGCATTAAACACAGTTAGGCTTATTTTATCCTTGGGGGAAAAAGACTGTGTTTACTTTCCATCACTGGAAAAATTCCCACAGGATTGTTTTTGCCCACCATATGTGTCATCTTTGCTGCTGTTTTATCCATAGCTCTTTTTTAATCAGGTTGCTATAGTCTAAAATTAGACCAGACACATATCAATAACATCAGACAGAAGGAATAATCTGAAAACCAGTAAGATCATTTAATCTGTGTAGATTTCAAAGAGAACCCGCTTCGTTTTTCAAATAAAGGCAATCCAATGTCATCCTCATTAAAGTTTGAAAGGCCTTTGCCAGGTATTTTGTCCGTATCTGCTTATCTCTTGCTGGGCCTTGCAAAGGCAGGGTTGGTTCCTTGCAGTAGCAGACCGCCAACTCTATCGCAGTATGGATCGTATTTTAACATGGATGCTTTCTGACAAACTTCTTCCCCTTTCACCCACATCTCAAGCACATCCCTATTCAATCTTGCCTGTAGCATCTATGAGACAACTCCACCAGCCAATTCTCAGCAAACGTAAAGGATCTATTTTTAGAAGTCTTTAAGACGGCAAGAAATGCTGACCTCAGAAAACTGTGAATATAACAAGCTCCTTATTTTTTCTTCCCTGCCTGCTGTCTCTTAGAAGCACCACCACTATCTGGCCAAATCACTCCAGAGTCACCACCAGACCAGAGCTGCATTTTGAGCATCTCTACTCCTTGATGCATTCCCGAAAGTCTTGTCCATGCCAACCTCACAGGTCCGATTTGAATTCCCCCGTGCTGTCAGCCTCAGCGACTTCTCTGCATGCAGCACGGGGAGGGGATGTGGTGACTCACCCAGCCTCGGGATCCCCCCTGCCAACCCACTGTTTGTTTGAGTGATTTTATTGTTGAAGCCCTGTTGCCACACTGGTAACTATACATTTTTTTTTAATTTTTTTTTTTTTTTATGACAACCAGAAGTTCAGTTTTATAAACAGATGCTGTTGTGGGCCTCTCTTACTCAGCTGGATCAGCGTCAGCCGTTTTTCCAGGCTGCGGTCTCTGTGCTGCACACTGAGTCAGAGGCAGCCCTGCACGGATTTCTTTGAATCGCTGGTTTCCTCCCAGGGACTCTTGACACCCTGCCAACAAAACAGGGCGTAGCTCATTAATTTCATTTTTTTTTCCTTCTGTTTAAAGGCAGTCTGATTCATAGTAACTCCTTTAAAACAGAGTGGAAAGACACCACCCTCCCACACCACCGGAGGAAACTTAAGCCACCAGCAGGTCACTCCCCTTCACTCCAGCTCTGCGCTCCGGGACATCGGCACTGCAGCCCAGCACGCTCCTTCTTCCACAGGTGCCAGCACCAGCCCCAGCCCACACGGTAAGAGCTGTTCTTGAAAATCCTCACCAACTTTTCTCCCTCAGTGGCTGCTCCCCTCTCCTAACAGCACCAGTCTGCCTTTCTCTCCTGCCCCTTCACTTCTCTTCATCTTGGCACTCAAGCTGGCCATGGCACGCACCTTAATTTTCATCGTTTGCTTCAAAATCCAGCTGCGTTACAGGGCAAAGCAGCGCTGCAAGGCGCCCTGGTTGCAGCCTCAAATGCTGGCAGCAGCAATGTTATTTTCACCTCCAGGACACGTGCAGCCAGGGTGCAGGCACGGGTGCCCAACCTGGGCTAGCTCATGCTCAGGAGCTGCTGTGTGCTTTTGGAGTAGCATTGTTGACAAATGTGGAAAAATGCCTGCTTGGAATTAGGGCTGCAGGCTCAGTTTTTCTGGCGCTCAAATACTTCTGCTTGTCTCTCTCCTCTCCATAATTAGTTTGCCAAGCTCTAATTTAAAACAATAGCAATCATTCCAAGTGAAGGCTGAGAGGCCCCAAAGGTGCAGACTCTGGGGTACAATGGAGACAATCTCTCTTTTTCTAGGGGTTCTGGCTCCTGAGGCTGAAGCCAAGCCCCAGTTCTGAGCAGAGCCAGGTGAAGGGCAGAAATCCATGTTACGCCTTCTTTGGCAGCACAGACGCTGGAGTGGGGAGCCCTGCGAGGCGAAGTGGGGGAGCGGGTGGCATTGCTAGGAGCACCATGGTCTGCTGGTAGGGTGTGTCAAGGAGACAGAGACACTGATGGGAAGTGTAGCATTGCAGACACTGGCAATTCTCCCTCTTCACCTGCCTTTTTCTACACAACCACCCCCTCTTTCTTTCCCTCCTCTTCTTCACCATTTCTCTTGTTTCGTCTGTCTGCTGTGGTTTGCATCCTGCGGTCAAATCTGAACTATTTTTGAGGTCTGCGAAAGGGAGTGCAGCAAAGCCAGTTTGTTGGCACCACACTGGTTCCTGTTGCAGGAACTCAGCCCGCCCCTGCACAGTTTCAAGGGTTTGAAAGGGACTGAACAGTATTTAGCCCAATACGGCCAGGAATGGGTGGGGCTCAGGCTGGGACTGTGGATAATTACTATATGAAGGAACTAGAAGCTGAGCTGACAGTAACTTTTTGGAAAAAGGATGGATTTTGTGAATTTTATGTCTCCTCTGGCCCTGTTGCTTGTAGCTCAGTCATGCAGTGGTGCCGGCCAGACTAAGAAATAAGTGTTTGGAGTGGTGGGGAAACTGAGGCAGCGAGTGTTTCCAGGGCATCAGAAACTGGAATGGGAAGAAAGCATTTTTGGAAGTTGTCATTTAATACGATTAACAGTTAAATCATATTGATATTAAAAAAAATGCTGTGCCCACAGAACAACTTTCACTCAGAAGCTTTGAATTCCTCAAGGCACCTCTGAGAGCAGATTTGCCCAGGAATTGCCCACTTGACATTGCTGGATGTAGTGGGATTCTTTTCTGAGCAAACACTCAAGGGAGGTGGGCATGAAGAGTGTGAAAACTTGGAGCCCATTAGCTACTCTTCCTATGATAACAGGGGTTTAAGCCAGCCAAATGCCTCCACCCAGTCCACCTGGGGACTGTGAGCACTGAGAGAGTGAGGGCTTGAAGGCAGCTTATTTCTATTTGCTCCCATGTGGATTAGCATCAGAAAAGGATCAAAATTGAGGTACTTCAGTAACGCTGCAGTGCCTGAAAGCACCCCTTGAAATGCAGCGTCTTGGTGGGAGGCCCTGCACACGCACCCACACTAAGGAATTCCTGTCAGTAGGCTCCTGTGGAAGCTCCCCCAGCTATGACTAACCACCCAAACATGTGACACACGATCTGAGCCATTATTCATCCCGGCTAGCCCTGTGAGAGAGCGGGGATCTCCACTGGGCACATGCCATCCCCTGGGATACCTCTGACAGCGAGGGAGTTAAGCCACACCCAAGGACACATTAATGCAGGAGTGACTGATGTGGGATCTTGCGGAGAAGTGACAACTTCTGGAGTGGGTGCCTCAGCTGCAGGGCTGAGTGCTCCCCCAGTGAGACCCTGCTGAGGACACAGAGCCCTGGGCTTGGAAAACCGGCCCTTCTGGCCTAGCTGGTGGTCTTTCAGTTTTGCAGTGTGGGAGCGGTGCAAGTGCACACAGGAATTACTGTTTGGTGGTCTGGGGTGGAGCAGAAGTTGTGTTTTGAAAGAGTTCTGGGAGATTTGCTGATAATAGCCAGCATGTTTTTGGTAAAAGAGCCACCTCAGGGCCTTGCTTATAATGAGATTGGGGAGATTTGCTGCAAGCACTAATCCTTCTCTCTGTTTGTCACCCTCCCAGCCACAAGGCTTGTACATGGCACGCAGCCTGTGCCCACTTCTGTTTCCTCAGAGCAAGCAAAAGCGGGAGGGAGCCTGCTTCCATAGCCCTACCTGCTCCCATGGGGCTTCAAGGGCCCCATAATCCCCAGCTGGCTGCTGGGACACCCCTCCTATGGCATGTTTCCCCTTGCTCAGCCCCCAGGTCACTTAGTGCTCCCTTCGCTGGGTGCTGTATGGACAGCAAGGGAGGAGACACCTGATGCTGGGCTGGAATTTGCCCTCAGATGCCCAAGTGCCCTGTAAGGCAAGAAATAGTACTATGAGACCCCTTTGATTTCAACAGGTTCCTGTGCCTGTACCTTTCAATAGGAAAGTGACAGCACTGTCACCCAGCACAACATAAGGCAGGCTGCAAGGCATGGCACTCCAAATTTTTTCCTTCCTTCTGTTTTCCAATAAAAAATTAATGAGATAAAACAAAAAAATTATATTTGCTTACCCTTCCTTCAAGGCAGGGAGCTGCTCTTCTACTCCTCCCACAGGGAGGGCAAGGAATGGGATTTCCAGTCTTCACATCTGAAGATGGAAAAGACTGATGTTTCATTGGTCTTTTCTGCTGAGGCAAAGCAGCATTCACAGAAAAGGTGGCTCTTGTCCATGGCCCTGCCAGGATTGATAACTAACTCATAGCCACAGTGCTGTAACAGTGGCAGTGAACAAACGTGCTGAAGCCCATCCCAATTATGCCTGTATTGATCCTCTGTCAGGGCCAGTCCACACCCAATCATCCCAGAGCATGACACAGAGTGAAGCAGCAGTTCCCCGTGTAAACTGCCCAGAGGGAAATCTGGAGTGCCTCTTAAGCTGCTTTCTGCCATTACACTGCAGGGAGAGCAGCAAAGCAGCACATCTCGGGGCTGCCATCTGGAGTGTGATTTCTTCAAACCCTGCTGGGAGAGTTTTGGAAAGTACCTCTTTAGCTAGAACAGCTTGACAGTGAACAAAGGAAACTCTGGCCAAATTTGCAGCTTCACGCATCCTGCTGCTCCTGAACTGTTTTCAGGAGGGCAGAGAGTATATGGAAGCTGCTCTCTTGGTTAGACCAAATATAGCCCATGCCTCATCATAGAAGAGAGGGACAGGTTAGGACAACTCAGCTCCAAAGCCCACATTGCCCAAGGGAGTGACAAGTTTGCCAAGATCATAATTGAGATCTATCCCCTTTATCCTGTGAAAACAAGTCTGTAACAGAGGCATGGGGAGACACCCATGACAAGAGCCCAGGGACCGATCTGGGCTGGGTCATCCCCAGTCCTGCAGGAAATGCACTGAACTCTGAGCACTGGAGTGGCTGACACAGGTGAACAGTGACTCATGCTGAAGGCTTAGCTCTTGTGATGTGAGGCCACCTGGCAATATGTTTTTGTATTTGAGGAAATCCAGGGTGAGGACCTTTGTTGTCCTTTTGCCCTCTTAGGGCAGAGTCTGCTGAACGAGGGGAGTTGTGAAAGCAGCCTCCACAACTGGGTCCATTGTCCACATTCTTCTCATTCCAGGGAGATATCTTCCCTGTACTGGCTCCAGCAAGCCTCTGGGAAGGATAGTGAGAGCCATGGGAGCAGGAGGGGGAGAGCTACAAAATGCTCAGAGCCTGGAGCAGGCTGGTCAGAGGATTGCTGAAAACCAGCTCCAGGAATGTGGGCCACTGCTGAAGGAGGGCTGGGCAGATGCACTGGCTGTGACAGCTTAGGCAGCTGAGCCAGCCTGATTGCGAGCTGCCTGCAGTGGCTGCAGCTGGGCCAGCGTGGTGTGCCCTCAGCAGGGGAGCTCTGGATGCCTCCAAAGCCACATGTAACATCAACCAGCTTAAACCCAACTGATCACAGGTGTAAGGAGCCCTCTGAAAGCCAGATGGGGTTTTTTTACACCACGACCACCTTTATCCCACCCTGCACAGAGCACTGACCAGCTCCAGGCTGCACAGCCTCCTCCTGTGTCTGCTTTATACACATGCTCCCCCCAGTTCATCACTTGTGCACTTTGGTTGAAAGAAGGAGCTTTCATACAATTTTGTATTTGAATCCTGCACAGTCTTTTCCAAGAGGGCTTGCAGGAGCAAAGGCACCCTGAAAGCAAACTGACCCAAACGCTCAGACTCTTCAGATGTCCCAGTCACACTTTTCTCAGTGTCTCATAGGCTGTACTTGCATGTTCAGAGGTTTTGCAGTTTTGAGAGACAGACACACTATAAGATAAAACTTCTTTTTTAGAGTTACACTCCTTTGGAAAAGAAAAAAAAGGACTATCTACACAAGACTGTCTGTGCAAATCACAGGACTGCAGTTTTAATCGAAGAATGCAGCCAAAAGCACAGCTGATGTAGGCTTCACAGTCCTTTAACCTCTGTCTAAGTGCTGTTGTAAAGAGGAAAAGCAGGAAGTCCCACCAGGAGTGATCTGTGTACTTTTGCTCATACCACTCTGTAACCTGAGCTTTCCTGTCAGAGCTGTCAGATAGTTTCTCCCACGTGGGCACTGCCAGTGTGGCACAGGTGGATGTTCCGTGCACCCATAAAGAAGCTGTGCACACACACAGACACACACACAGAGTTCACAGGGAGCCCACAGATGCACACTCCCATTCACAGAGGGAGCCACACGGAGCTGCAGATGCACACCCTACACACAACACACTGTCAGTCCTCCCACAAATGTTTCTCGTGTATCTCAGAATCTTGCTGGAACTCCTGCCAGCAGCTCAGGTGTCTAATTAACCACCCAGGGACCACCCAGTGCTCTAAGGGGTGAGAGTGCTCTGCATCGCACCTCTGGAGGAGCAGAGGCACACTTCTGTGCCTCCATTAGCTCTGGGGTTCCCTTCCCCACCCCTCCCTCTTACTTGCTGCCCATCAGTCCCAGCCCTTCCTTGGCGTGCCTAGTGTGAGGAATGACAGTGTTTTCCTCCAGCAGCGGCTGCTGGCTGCCTGCCAGGCCCCAGGCAGCTGTCTTTTCCCTTTCCCACTACCAAGCGAGCATTGGAGTTTCAGTTGATGTTGTCACATGGCTGAGCACTCGAGGGTGGTTTCTTCTGGAGAAAATGCCAATTTCTCACTGTCTGCCCTAGGAATTCTGATATTTCCCCACTCTTATATGAATCATGAGCATGAGAGCTGGAAAACCCTTATGTGTCATCTTTTGTGACTCCCCTCTGCATCTCTCAGTGAGTGGAGGTTCATCACCAAGGGTGGATTCTTGAGGAATATGTCAGATCCCATAAGAAATTTTTTCAGAGGCTGGTGTTTCACCACTCCCTTGGGAAGGCAATTCCAATGATTTCTTGGAGTCCATTGCACCAGGAAATCCTTCATAAGAACCAGACAAAATCTTCCATTTACTTTATTTTCAGGTGTAGCCTCTCAGGCTGGTCTACACTTTCCTTTTGGTTGACATTAACCTGCTGGTTTTACAGCCTTGCTGTACCCCATGTGGTCATCACAGCCACTGCCCCTATGTACATGAAATCTCACTGCCATAAGCCAGAGGCTCAGAGGTCTCCGTGTGCCCACACACACCTCCTGCCCAACCCTTCTCCCACACACATGAAATCTCTTTCCAGAGGCACCAGCCTACTCATCCACATGGCTATAAAAAGCATCTGACTTGTAAATTGAGTCAGGCTGGTCTGTCAAAACCAGGCTGTCAACAGCATTGCTGACATACAGTAGTTTGTAAAAGTCTGGAGTCAGCAAGGACTCTGGATTCATCAGCATCTGAAGCAAGAGACAGAGCAAAGGATTCTTCCCTGTTGTTTAAAGTTGTCATGAGCTTTCTAGTAACAATGTGACATGTCCAAAGTCATCATGCCACCGAAATATCAGAGAGATATTCACATCTTTGCATCCTGAGAAATTACTCTGGGCACAATGAGGACTGGTGCTCATAGCCCATACAAGGACAAGGTGTGCAGTTGTAGCAGGTCTAAGATGCAGTGATGGTCTCAGATCAGTCAAAAGGCATGTGTACAAATTCTGCAGAAGGTTTTATCCCATACTGAGGTTTCTCTTACTGGTAGCAACATGGCTGCATTGCTATTTGTGGGTTGGCTTTGCACTGAGGAATGCACTGGTAACGGAGGTGGAAGCTTGTGGCTGTCTCAAACAATACCAGACAGTTTTTACTTTCTGTCCATTACTCTCTGGTTTTCTCCTTCCTTTCCAAGTGGCCTTGGCCCTGATTTGAACCACCAGTATTCCTGCTGTGACTCTGTGCCCTTCAGACAGTGGCCAAGTTCACATGCTTCCTCTAAATATTGGGCCTCCTATTGTCCCCATCAGACTGGGAAAGTCAGAACACTGGTCTGACTTACTACTGCCTTCCTTATATTCTGTAGTGGGAAAGGCAGAATGTCATTTGTGTTAGTTGTTTTCAATCTATGGAGATTTTTGTTGACATTCTAAACAAAGGCATTTGTTTTTTCCCCAAAAAGTGATCTTTCCATTGCTGAGAAATCTAATGTATCAAACTAAAGGGTCCTCAGCTGAAAAACTCACTTTGAAAGGAGTCAGAGGTCACCAGTGTGCACAGGCAGTGGATTTAGATGTCTTCTGCTCCCTGGACACTCCAGGGAGCTACAAGATATTGGCTGGCTCAGCCAACATCTCTCAGAGTACACCTCACCAACTCAGCCTGGGAGAGGCAGTCCCAAGCAGGGACCTCAGTTCAAAGAGGAAGATAGAAATGGAAGTCAGATTAACTGCATCTATTAAGGAATACTTGAGATCTGAAATATTTCAAATTTAGTTGAGAGTGCCCTGATTTTTCACCCGAAACAACCTCATTGTTCCTGCAGAAACATCCTGTACACTTACCCTCTAGTCCTTTCACTGCAATGCACTTTCTATCAGAAGCAAAGGACCTCTACCTAATCTGGCTTGTCCTCTTGAGTAACTCACTCCCTATATTTGAGGAACTATGCCATTGGCCTTTATCATATCTCCAAGTGGCACTACACATTCCAGGGGCAAGGACTCACTTCTCTGTATTGCCCTCAGACAGAAGGATCCAAAACACTTAAGTAGACAGAGGGGCGACACAGGTGGCAACAATCTGCCTGCATGAGAAGACTTTGTCTTAGTTTTAGGCAATAGATAGTACCAGCCTGCTTGAACTTGAACTGGGGTGCAGCAGAGCTGTGTGTTGTTCCCCAGCATGTGTACTCCTGCATGGACAGAGAAATAGTCTCTACACAGCTAAGAGTCTGTCATGCTTATCTGCAGGTTTTTTGTACTGAAGGCTTCTATGGTGATTCTTATTCATGCTTACTGTTGGTGTGGCTTGTTATTTCTCTTCATCCATCACCCCATGAAAAGGAAAGTGGGTCCACTGTTATCAGCACAGGATCTTCTCTTGACTCATGCAGGCTGTTCAGCACATGCATGACCTTCACTTCCCCACCAGCCTGCCCTACCTCAGTAGTCCTTCTGCTGTTATGTCTCATTACTTTTTTCCTTGGCTTAACTGGGGTCTCTCCTCTGAAGGATTCTTGGGGAAGACTCACAAATCTTTTGCTTGACTGGTTCTTGAGAAGCAGTCCTAAAACTGACAGTGTCCTGAGCACTTAATCTTTCAGGGTTAAATTATTGTGGGGTTTGAGAGCTTTGGGGTGAGTCAGTGGAAAAAGCTGGCAGCTCTGGGAAGGCTAAGACTGACTCATAACCCAAGAAGAGCCTGAGGAACTCCAAATGCAGCTGCAGTTAAGGTGGGGGAATGGAAGAAAAGGCATTTGCATGCAATTTTTTGCTATTGCTCCAGCATTGTGACCCCACCCTGTAGTGGAGAAAGATGTCTCACACTTAACAAATGGAAACGGTATCCTGTCAGTCCCTGATGCTCTGCCAGTTTCTCTGTCTAATGGGAGGAAATGTCCACGCCATAGCATCAGAGACAGAAGTGAATCTATTTCAGTGCTGTTCCTTCACCCACGGCTCCTCTGGGATTGTTCTCTCGTGTTTTATTTAACAGGCAGAGAGAGATGAAGAAAGGGGAAAGCAAATGAATACAGAGGGAGGCTTGTGCTTTAACTCACAAAGAATCAAAACTAAGCTGTGAGCACATATCCCCTGGGGGAGTTTGCATTTGATAGCGTGTGTATTCAGGGAGAGGTGCTGACGTTCTCAGGAAGTAGGTGCACTGAAAGCACCTGAACTAACACTGCTCTCCTGCAGTGCTAAAATAGGCAGAAAAAGCAAAGGGAATAAAGGATTTCATTTTTTTCTTAGCGTATTGGTCAAAGTCCTGGGCATGGGGTCATGATTTTGGGCTTTTTTTTACATTGTAAAGTAACATTTATCCCTCATTTTCATTTCTGAATGCAAGCAAAAGATGCATTTAAAAGGACTGTTCTAGTCCTTAGGATGTCATGAAAGTAGGTTTTTAATCTTTCAAGTAGAAAGCTTTGTTTGAAGATCCCAAAAAATAATAAGGAAAAAAAAAGCACTGAATGAGATTTTAAAGAGGCCATGGAAAAATACATCCATCTAAGAAAGAAGAAAGTTTAGCCACTGTTTAGTAAAGGCAAATTTCAGAGCAGGCAAATTTGTCAGAGTTTGGTTTATGCTTACCAGCACCCTGTAGTGTCAAGAGCACTTGTTAAAGTTTGTGTAAGAACCAAGGTAACAAAAAAAACCCAAACAAACAAAAAAAAAAAAAAAAAAAAAAAAAAAAAGAGAGAAGTAGTCAAAGGGACAGAAAGATTTGACTCAAGAGTTTGCTGCAGATATGTCACTTAGTCACATACTCTTGAGGACCTGAATTTTAGCAGTGCTGAAATCATAAGTGTCTGTCACTACAGTCAGAGGAAAAGTCCTAAGAAGGCTGTGCTTTCTCCAAGATCATCACTAAGGGAGGCACTGTGACAAGAGAGGTCGCAGTGACCAAGCCATCCAGCCAAATCAAGCTCTAGAGCATGAGTTTGCTGAGACACCCCAAAGCAGACAAGGAAGCCTGGCCCACATTCAGCAAGTCAGGGCTTAACATCTCCCAGAGAGTTCTCCAAGTGAAGGAAAACTTACAGTAGACATGATTTGTTGAGGAGATGGGACTAGTCACCAAACCTAATCTGTCTTACTAAAGAGTAGCCTTGTTTGGGTGGGAGCAATGACCTAACAGAGCTGGTTCTTTGAGATCCTAAACTCAAGGAATTCTTCATGGTCACCAGCTAATGCTGAACTGGTCAAAGTGCCCCTGATAGAGAAACCTGCCTACCCACTGTGGTTTGGGAAACTGTATACAAAGCAGTGCCAGGAACAGCTGCAGCATTTTACGGGAATACACTCCCACTCATGGCCACAGTGAGAGGAAAGACAGTAGTGGAGTAGGTGGAGTCATCAAGTAAAAAAGACACATGAATGGGACTTTACAAAGCCTTTTGTCACAGTTTGTGTGAAAGACATCATAAAGTATAAGTGTGTTGTTTCATGACAGTGTTACCACACCCTGTACAAATGGTGACAGCATCAGACCCTACCTGAGTCACCTGGACCAAAATAACTTGACAGCTAACATTAATCACATGCTTGATACTGCTCTTCAGTACCAGCACTTCTGAAGGAAAGAGCAACACAGCCTGTCAAACTTTCTAGGAAGTTTACTGGCTCCAGAGTGGACTCAGTAAATGCTTCTGCCTGAAATAGACTCACTTGATTTGTGTGAATTGTCTGTGCACATTCTCACAGCTTAGATTTGTTCCTTGTCACTTTTTCAGGTGAGAAGCCATGAGTCTTGACAAACCGTGTCATGCAAGCTTTCTAAAGCACATTCCCCTCTTTCTTTCCAATCACATGTTCATCAATGACAGGAAATCTTAAAAAAAAGTAAAAGTTTGCAGAGGCAAAAATACCCAAAACAAACCGAAGAGGAATTTGCATTACAGGAGAATCTTATTGCATTAATAAAGTGACCTGCATGCCTCAAGTTTTAAAAGGGAAACAGGCAGTTTTCGTTCCAAATCTGGGCATCTTCCCCAGCTCCAGAAAACCTCATTTCTGTTCTGTTCTGGTTACTGTCCTCTTCACTTAAAGGAGTGGTCTGTGGAGTAGTGGCCACCCCTCTGTCTCACTCTCCACAACTACCCAACAACTGAGGCACCAAGGAGCCCACAATCCCCCATTCCATACCACCTGTCCGTGATCCAGACCAGTTGGAAGAGCCTGAGACACCAGAGGAGAACAGGAAGAGAAAAGTATTTCCTGACCTCTGTGAATCCCATGGGCAAAAACTCCTCTTCCTAGAATGTATGCCTGGAGTATGGCATTTTTACTTTAGATTAACACACATCAATTTTAGCAACATGTGTATCTATTCAGGCTATTTTTGAAATGCCCCTAAGTTATCTACCCATGCTCTACATCTCCTCTCATATTGGTTTCTTAATCTTCAGGCTCTATTTAACCTCTTGAGCAGATTTTGACGAAGTTTTTACTGGCTTTTTTTTTTTGGTGATTCTGCATTTCCAGAGTGAACCTACGATCAGCCTGGGTTTTTTTATGTAAACAAATCTTATGGCAATGCTGTTCTTTGACTCAGTCCTTCCCTTCACATCCTCCCTCTGTTCTTGTTCTCCCTCAGAGCTCTCTGTGTCAGTGACACCACCTAGAAGAGACCCAAGATGTTGGTGCTACTGGCTGGTATCTTTGTGGTTCACATCGCCACTGTCATCATGCTCTTCGTCTCCACCATTTCCAACGTGAGTAGACTGCCCTGGACGAGACACGGCTGTCACTTCCCGCAGAGCAGCCGGCCTGAGATAAGGCTGGCAGGCAGACCAGGGGGTGGATGCTCCGGTGAGGGTGAGGAACATCCACTCATGGGCATGGAGAGGGAGGAAGCAGTGACGGGTGGCTCAGGGAGCAGGAAGGCAGCTGGGGTGGTACAGGAGGCAGCCTCTGCCTGTCGCCTCCCCGGATCCCCAGGCCAGCAGCACCTCAACACCCTTCATGGGCCAGGGAGCTCAGCAGTGCCAGCCCTGGTGCAGCACTGTTCCCCCCAGCCGGGGCCAGGCTGTTCCCACCAGGGCTCGTTCCACGCCAAGGGAACTCTGGGCCGAGGGGGACCCCACTGTTCCCACCAGGGCTTGTTCCATGCCAAGGGAACTCTGGGCCGAGGGGGACCCCTGGTTTCCCACCAGGGCTTGTTCCACGCTGAGGGAACTCTGGGCCAAGGGGGACCCCACTGTTCCCACCAGGGCTCGTTCCACGCCGAGGGAACTCTGGGCCAAGGGGGACCCCACTGTTCCCACCAGGGCTCGTTCCACGCCGAGGGAACTCTGGGCCGAGGGGGACCCCAATGTTCCCACCAGGGCTCGTTCCACGCCGAGGGAACTCTGGGCCGAGGGGGACCCCACTGTTCCCACCAGGGCTTGTTCCATGCCAAGGGAACTCTGGGCCGAGGGGGACCCCTGGTGGCGCTGCCGAGGTCCCCAAGCCCCCCGCCCGCCGTCGGAGGGGATTCTGGGGTCCCCTCTGATGCACCCACCTGGCCAGCTGTGACCTGCCGCCGCCTCACACAGGAGGAGGGTCAGAGTGACCTGGGAGATTTTTGCACAATGATTGAAACAGACTTCACGGTGTTTTGCCCAGACCAAATGTCTCCTGGCACTGGAAGCCAGTGCCATGTCCCACCTGTCCAGTGCCGGCATTTCCAGGCAGTTGGGCTACTCGTGCTCACCTTACGGTTTAGTGTGACAGAAGAGCAAAGAAGCTTTCCTGCCCCGTGACACAACCGTTCTATCCCATTTCAGGTTTGGATGGTGGGTTCCTCCGGCGTTGGAACGATCTCAACAGGACTCTGGCTGCTGTGCAACAAGACCTGCACTCAGCTGTCAGTTAGCAGTCAAGATGAGGGTAAGTTACAGCCGCGTTTTCGTCGTGGTGAATCACAGGACGTTGATGAGCACTGCCGAGACTGAGTCCTGACCTTCTCCAATCTATTCTCTGTGTTTTGACAGCTTCCCTCAAAACCGTGCAAGCCTTTATGATCCTCTCGATCATTTTCTCCGTTGTGGCGCTCGTCCTGTTCATTATCCAGCTGTTCACCCTGGAAAAAGGCAAACGTTTCTACATGACCGGAGCTGTCATGCTGGTTTGCTGTGAGTATGCACCTGCACACCGTGCCATGGCTCCCTGGGCGTCCCACTGCCTCTGTGAGCACGAGTAGCCACATACGGTCACCAGGGGAGGTTGTCAGCCAGCTAAACATTTCCAGTGGCCCAATTTGTGTTACAAAACAAAACACCAGGGAATCGGAAAGTGTTGGGTTGGGATTTTTTTTGGCTGTATATAATGAAAGTATTTCCAGATTTTCATTAGGAAATCCCAGTGGGTTTTACAAAATACGTTTGTAAGACAACAAAAAGGATTCAAGTGTTTTGGGGAGCAGGGGAATAAACAGTTAGCTACTGCACATGGGATTCAACACGTAGCACCAAACTGTCGTCAGATCCTATTACTGATTTTCTCCTAACAAAGGTTTATTCCTCATGGCACTCACTAAACAAGCCCCAAGTGTCTTATGTCATCACAGCTGCAAAAGAAATCCTCCACAAATAAGCCTAATGGGCAGCAGCTCCTCTCTCATATGGCACAAGACATGCATTACAATCTCAGGGGACAGCAGTACCTCAGAAGTCTTGTGGCAGTGCTGGTTTCTGTGCGTTTTCCAACTCTCTTTTCCCTCTTCCTTCCCACAGGGATGTGCATTCTGATTGCGGTCTCCATTTACACAGCTCGCTTCACAGGCACACTGGTGTACTCCACAAATCCTCACCATGGCTACTGCTTCATATTGGCCTGGATCTGCTTTTGCTTCAGTTTCATCATCGGCATCCTCTACCTTGTTCTTAGAAAAAAATAAGGCTGATGGGTGTCCAGGGGAGAGGGTTGGCTACTGGGAGTGGGGAAGAATTACTCTGCTGAGAGAACTGTTGGGCCAATAGACAAAAACAGCCGCCATCATCACCATTGCCACTGCAGAAAAATCACTAACAAAGCTGGAATCCTCAGAAACTCCTTCACCAAAGAGTAGGAGAAGCAATTCCTACTGATCTAGCACTTCTGGGGCTGGAAACCTGCAAGTGACCCAGACAGCTCTTCTCCTTTTCTGCAAAGTTGTGTCATACCTTCACAAAGCTTCAAGCTCAGCAGTGATGATTAAAGGGCACCACAAAAACAAGGGCTTTATCTTTTTCTCTTCCTAGAGCCCTTCTCACTTACATTTGAGTGTGCCTTGTGGGTTGGGCAGTGAGGATTATGACCCCTTTATTTGTCCATTGATACAAATGGGATGGGCCTTTTGTTACATTTTTTAATATATATAAATATATATATATATATGCGCACATAAGTGAACGTTAAAGACATTAAATTGAGAAAAAAAATAGAAATTGGATTAATTTTGTATTAAAATATCTACAAAAATAAGGCAGCAAATTTTTTTGCTGTTCTGTTTTCTATTTGATATTCCCATGATTGAATAAGATACAAGTAGGAATGGCAAATATACAGGCATGGATGATGGAGAGAGAGAGAGAGAGAGAAAGAATAGGGGTAAAGATATACAGAGGTTCTTAATTACAGAGGGTGCAGTTCCTCAGTGGTACACATGCAGGGAGGGACCCATCTGGATGTGTGTCTACACTAAAATAATCTTCTGTTCAACTGCAGAACATGGCAACAGCACTGCTACATCGCAGAGCCTTACTGAGACAAATCCTTTACCTGTAGGCAGGGCTTTTTTCCCACATCATCACCTGGTATATCATATTAATTGAATGCCCCACCTTGTGACAAAGCTCATCTCAAAAGCAGATAATGGTTAGCAGAGGAAAGATTCCCTAATGAGAGATTAGGAGAGAGGAAGTAGGGCTTCTGAGTTTTGCTCCTTGCTGCACAACATTAGGCCAGCCACTTAACCTGGTGCTTTTCACCTGCCAAATCCTTCCATAAAACTAGCTACCTCCCAGGGTTGCTGAGAGATTCTGAGTCCACTCTGTAACACAAGGTCCCCATGTGAAAGGCTGGCATAGGAAAGTTAGGCACTGGTACTGCTGCAACCCACAAATTTCTCTCAATTTGAAGAATCTCAGTCACAAGAGGCATTTACAAGAGACAAGGTCAAAATTTCCTGTGACTCCATTCACAGCTAAAAAGTAGAGAGTATAAAAACCATGTTAGTACAGATTGTGCATGGATGCTATTTACCTCTCTCTCTCTTTCTGTTACATTTTCTTCTTACGTAGACTTTATCAATTTGGTGGATATATTCTAGTACTGTATGTTGGTGTTTCATTAACAAAGGTTATTTCATATATAGTCATTGTAAATATTTTGAAATGCATATTTTTAACTTTGTGGGTCTAAAAATAAAATCTGATTCCCTTTCTAATAAAGAGTTTTGCTCTGTTTTGGTTTTTTTTTCCATTAGTGTTTCAGATATTTGTTAGCAGAAGTATTTGCAGTTCTTACTGAATCACAGCCCACCCCTTTAGAGACAATGCAGAGCTACCATGTTCTCTTGCATACCAGTAGATGAGATTTCCTGTTCTGGAGGGGAGGAGGAAGCAGAACAACTCTCAGCGCTCCTGTTTCAGGCTGCCTGCAAGCTCAAGCAGACAGTGTGAGCAGTGGTATCACTCAGTCTCAGTGCCAGGCTTTGCCTCACACCCAGGAAAGCTGGAAACATACTTTCTCACTCTGGCAGAATCTCATCTGTCCCAAGGCAAAATCACCAAGGTGTTTGCCTGGGTCTCACAAGTTGGTATAGCTGTTGCCACTCTAGTGTTGTCTGGTCAAACCTCTCTGCAGTTCTAGAGCTTGAGCAAAGAGTCCAAAGCCCAGGACAATGGCAGATCTCAGAAAACTTGGGGCACAGTCCTGTGAGCTGTGAGGTAAGATCTAACAAGAATCAGCTGTGCAGGAAATTTTTCTTTATCCATTAATCTACTGCAGGGAGAGCTAAGACATGTTAATTGAGGGTAGAACGGTGACATGAATCTTCAGGAGCTGAAGTTTTACCAGAGGGGGACCTCTTACAGCAGGGTGTGGGAAGGGCTCACAGTGTGTCATGGGTGGACACTTGTCTTGGTCTCAGGATGTTCCAGGAGTCACAGATTATAGAATATGCTGAGTTGGAAGGAAGCAATCAGGACCTTCAAGTCCAACTCCTGGCCCTGCACAGGCCATTCCAAGAGTCACACCATGTGCCTGAGAGCCCTGTCCAAATGCTTCTTGAATTCTGCCAGGCTTGGTGTTGTGAGCACTGCTTAGTCCTGTGGCCACTGAGTCCTGCTGTTCCTCATGCTCCTGGCACTGCTAGAAGTGCAGGGTAACCAAAGACCATCTGGCCACTGTGGACAAGGCTAACATTGCCAGGTGAGACATCAGCCACCCACTGAGGGGGGAGCACTGAGGGAAGTTAGCCAGTGCAGGAGCCTTGCAGGGGCACACCCACTGCTAGGCTGGTATCTGTGTCCTGATCCTAGCATGGTGCAGATGTGACAATGATACCTCAGGAGGATGACAAGGCAATGCCAGCCTTGTCGGTATGACCAAGTCATAGGCAATGGTCTCAGTTTTTGATTAGTGGTCTCCAACAGCATTTCTGTCACCACAAACTGTTCTTACTCATAGCTTAGAAAGGATATGAAGGCTACTAGACACTCTGGGTAGCTTGGTTTGCCTGAAAAAAATCACTTGGGCTACTAAAGGATCAGTACCCTAACCTACAGGTGGAAAAAGTCAGAGTCCCCTGGCATCTGACAAACCTAGTTATCTGGTCCCTGAAGCATAATTCATTCCAAATGAGACAGTATTTGCTCCACACCGAGTAGCTCCCCCCACCATCTTCTGAATCCCGTTACATTACAGGCACAGAGGCATGAACTTACATTTGGCACCACCAAGACAGAACACATCAAACAGAAAAGCAGATGCCAACAAATATGGATCAATTACAAAACATAAGGAAGCAGAAAAGGATAGGAGCAAATAGCACTATTGGTTGTGTCATATGGCAGATGTTTGCTCAAAAGTCATCTTCAACACAGCCTGAAGTGACACTGACCCAGTGCCACACAGACTGTGAGACACAAATCATGTCACTCCTGCAAGAGCCATTACAGGGATTTCAGGGGCCAAGCTTCACAGGCCCCAGGTCCACAGCTGACTCCAGAACTTCACAGCAGAGTCCTTGGAGTTGGAAGAGATACCTTTGAAAGAGGAGAAACAGAGAGGAGAAATTCCTGTGCCTGAGGTTCAACAGCAGAGCAAAAGGATTCCCCCTTCCCTGGTTCTTTTGTGCAGGTCACTGCAAGGAGAAAGGTGTTTGACACAGACAAACAGCTGACTAATTCAGGGCATTTGACTACAGTAAATCAGCTGCAGAAAACACTAAGAATGAGGGACAGCCGAGGGGGCAAGAGCTTTTTGGACAAGAGACATTCTTGCTCTGATCAGAAAGTCACACTATGTAGGCTGGGAAGAAGTAATCCAATAACTGGTCACATTAAGGGGTTTGAAATTATCTCTACGTATTCATGGGGGTGTTGCAAAGCCACTGTAGACACCTTAGGGGAGAGCCCTGCTCTGCAAATGGCATAAACCCAAACCAGCCAAGCAAAGTAAGTGACTCCTGGCCTGATCAAAGGGTGATGACAGCCCTGTGAACACAAAGGCAGCAGCACCTGCTGCATTTACAGAATGTGGCTGACTGCCAGCACACCCAAAGCAGAAGAATGGCTTGATTCCCTTGCAGCAAAGACAACAGAGAAAAAACAAACCACCACCACCAAGAGCAAAATACAAAAAAAATCCAAACCAAACAAAACTAAATAAAAACCAAGTGTGCAAGGAATGAGGAGCTCATGGGAGCTATCAAAGATGACATCAGGAGTGATGTAAAAAACTACAGGTTGCTTCCAGCACTAGAATAATGCTTCACTGCTGGCATCCTGGGTGCTACTAGCCCAGGAATCTTTTAACAGAGGAAAGTAAGGGGAAATCAGCGTGACATATTTTCCCACTCAAAATATATACAGTCCAGGGGGCAGACTAGAAATGAATTCTGTGGTTGTACTAGCTGTAATTAGAAGGCTGCCTAAACTTGTGATTATTTGTATTTGCAGCTCTGCCTGCTCAGATAATAAGAACAGTCAGGGTACCAGTTGATTGTTGGAGGAACTGGGGAGGAATATTAATCACAGACCCTCTGTTCCCACATTGCATAGTTGGTGAGGTGCATCACTGCAGGCAGCTCAGCTCTCCCAGCATTGTCAGCACCACAGTATTGAATTAGATACACTATGATCTGATGCATGATGACAAATCTCATGTTGCACAATTCACTCAAAGTACGTGGGTATGTGGTATAAATATACACCTTGTCATCTGTTACAGTGCTTAGGAAACCTGATTGCCTTTCTGCTCAGCCTAGCATGCAAGGCTGTAGTTGGCAGCCTTCCTACATTCCACCCCCTCTCAGGCTTCTCATGTGAACCAGGTTAGCCAGAGACCAGAGGGGTCAATCCATAGCAGATGCCTCAAGGCAAATACAGAAAGCATGCTCCTCAGCAGAGATTTATGAGAAGCCAAGATGCTTCAACTGATCTCTCAGGCTAATTTCAGTATCAGCGTTTGGATGACAGAACTGGATCTATCTAAGGGAAGAGGCAGTGCTGTGGAGCTCTGTCCTGTGAATATGTTAACTCTCATACAGATGACCTGGAGAACATAACACAGTTAGAGGTGATAAAGAAGGGGCTTTGGGGATGCTCCTGCCTCTGTCAGCTTTCCAGATAAATGTATAGGTGGACAGAAGACTAGCTTTTGGAGTTCACAGATGGATGGAACTTTTTATGCAGAGTTTTATGGAGCATCATAGATTATTTCTTTCTCTAGATTCAAATACCAGAATAAAAGGTTTGTTTCATTGATGTGCTCACTGCAGAACTTTTTGGGCCTTGCTCTGATGATAACATGGAGCTGGAGTAGGTGAGTTGTAATTCAGTGAGTAAGAGCACTTCCTTGGGCTTTGGGAGGATGGGGGAATGTATGGTTGTGTGAGACAGGAGTATCAACCAAATGAGGCACTGTCTTGTTATCAGAGCCCAGAAGCCATAAATGCACATGCCAGGGCTGCTTAGCCAAGAGAGCAAAGGGTGCTGCTGTGGGCATGGCCTGTGAGGGGTGGGGTCAGCCTGCCAAAGAGGGGGGCTGTGAAAGAGGCTTCCATGTGCTTCTCACACTGCAGCCATGGCAGGTTTCCCCCACGCTCCTAGGGAATGCAGGGCTCCCTGGGAACTGCTGACGGCCCATGAGTCCTAGTGGTGTCCCTAAAAGCCGAGTCTGCTAAGCATTTTGGAGGTATGCTTAGCAGCTCCCAGGACTGCATCCCAAGTTTTCGCCATTTTCATTTACAGACTTGGAGAAGCAAAAGACAATCTCAACACCGCTTGTGCATATTTTTTAGAGGGTTCTGTTTCTAAACCACATTAGAAGCAGGAGATGCTTCATGTGCATGACATAGAGGATGATCCACTATGTGGTACAGCAAGAAGCTTCATGGCAAAGAAACCAGAACCCCAGCCCTTTGTATCCCAGCTCTGGAAAGGACCTGCAGGTTCTGCAAAAGAGGTGAGGAGGGGATGCAGAGGTCAAAGGCAGAGATGAAGTACTCAGGATCCCCCCTGGGAAGGGTGGCAGTGATCAGATGCTATGAAGGAATGGGGCAGTAGAAAGAAGTAGGTTATCAAATTTAGGGACAGAAGGGAGAACGAGATGGACAGGAAGAACAAACACTGCAGAAGATGAAGACCATCACTGCACTGGTGCGTTGGGGAGGACAAGCAATTTAGCGGGGAGGTGTATGGAATTTGGGACACCTGAAACCCACTGCAGTCATCTACCAAGCAGTCAGACCCTCATCAGTCAGTGGGCTTGCTTCCCAGTACCGTAGGCTGACATTCACAGTTCTGCCAAAAACTGTGGTGAGCTGTTGTAAACCATCCAGCGCCTGTGGCTGGACCCAGGCGTGCCCTCTGAGGCCACCGGTGGCCGAAGGCCCTGGTCCCCTGTGTTGTCACTAGAGGTCAGTGCAAGCCCAGCAAACGCCTCTGCTGAATTTATGTTTCTGTGTGATACGGCCATCCCCAGCTGATTTACTGACAGTGCTGATTTATCACAGCATAACTCAGAAATGGGAGCATGCCCCAGCCCCACTTGGCAGCCCTCAGATGGGCTCCCTGCTGGCCTGTGGCATGCCATGAAAAAGAAAAATGCAGCACCTTGACCCACGTAAGAGGTGACATCATGGGAGTGTTTCTCACCAGTAAGAAACCTGCAGGGCAAATGGAAATGGAGGAAGAAACTCTGCGGGGGAATCGGCAAAACTTTGGAATCGTCAGTCCGGAACAGATGACCATGGCTCAATTCCCTTTGGCTACTGAGAACTGTTTTGGGCTCAGGGAGGTACATCGGTTTGCCCTTTTCCCCTGCAGTTAATACTAACCCCTCTGCTATGTACAGACAGAGAAACTGAGGCAAAGAAATAAGATTGACCTGGGGGAAGCAGACTGGAAGCAGAGAATGGAGGAAGTGATGGGACGGCCTGAGGATGAAAATACTTCAGGGCTTTAGGACCTCAACAGTTCCTGCTTCAAGGGGGCACCATTTCCAGCTAACTCCCCTTCAATTCCAGTGGATCTTAAGAAAACAGGGCCTTTCTCAGTTTTGCAAACAGCAAGCCTTAGGTCCCTAAAGACTGATTGCAGCACATCAGCAGCTAAACCTGTATTAAGGCAACCAGCTTTCAGGGGTGTGGTTAGTCCTGATGATTTGGAAATGAAATCTGTGGAAGCTGCAGAGGCTCGGCAAGGTCCATCAGTTTAAGTATCTAATTTCAAACATCCAAGACAGAAAAATTCGACACAGGCACCCAGAAGTGGTCTTGAAACCCTGCAACAGGGAGACAAAGAGAAGAATCTTTTTTTTTTTTTTTGCCATGTGTCTACCAAAAGATTTGCAGTGACCTTGATGCAATAAGGGCAAAGTTTGTATTTGCAGTGCAGTAAATCTAGTGGTCCCTGTTGTATAATTGCTTGCCCATACAGAAGCATGACTATAAAATATATCACAATGTCACTCGGGCCAACACATATGCTATAGATAAAACTACTACTTGCTCAGAGAATCCACAATCAGGAAAATTAACCCATTCTTAACTTTTTGCCAATTTCAACTGTGTTGCACATGTATCCAAATATCAGCAAAGCTTTTGTGCCACAGTAGAGTCAGCTATATTTGGAATTCAAGTGGAAAACACTACACAGCCCTGCTTGTGTAATGTCAGATAGAGCTAAGAGAACAAATCCACATTCCTATGTTGTAAACTTACTCTTTTCCCCAGAATCACTGATTTGAGTGGGATTCAAGTAAAATGGAGCTCTTCTTTTCATCAGGGAGCTCTCTGTCTGAGAAGGTGCAATGGATGGAAATCCACAGACCCTGAGCCCTTGTTTCTCCTCTCCTTCACTGTCTGGAATTTCTGTTTATAACAGCATTCTTCATATGCATGGATTTACCTCAGCTTTCATGGTTCCACATCACCTACTTTAAAAAAATCAAAAACATGGCTGCAAAATCACCTCCAGCAGGTCTGGAAAGACAGATTTCTAGTATGAGAGAGAAATCATATTACCTCTGTTTTCTGGGTCTATGAAAACATTATGTCTGATGGTTTCTGACAAGTAAAACAAGGCTACTATGTAGATTCCTACTTTCAAGACAGTGAGATCAACAGGCACAAAATAGGAACCACTTGACATTATTTAACCAAAAGCAACCTTCTCACAGTCTGAGCCCCAGCCCTTCCAGGGGTGGGCTGACTCATACATGCCTTGTCACACCCCCACCACACTGCTTCCCTGGGGACTGCATTCCTCTTGCTTCCCAGTGCTGCCACCTTCCAGAGCTCCCACTGGTATTCAAAGGGCAGAAGTCTGGCTTTAATCCTCAAAGCCATCAGCAATTATCTTGCATCACGTTTGCCACTTTTCTCTGTCACATGTGCACTCTTAGCTCCCACCAGTGTTGAAAGCTTCCAACAGCCCTTGCCTTTTCAAAGAGCACTGCAGACAGCCATTTACACTTTAAATAGACATTAAAATGAAGCCACCTGCATGCCTTCCAGTTCCCAAACTGCAGAGCAGAGCAATGGATAATGGAAGTGTACCAACACATCAACAGTTTCCACTAGCAACTGCTGCAGAATAGCTTGATACCAACTTCAAATATGGACAGGAAATGGCTTTTGATATCAAATATAAGTTTCAACCCCACAAGAGTCTCTAAAAATAAACATTTTGTTCCTACCCATCCTTGATTTGATACCAAATGGATTGTGGAAAGGGACCAAACTCTAGAAACAGAAATAATAATAGAGGTAGAGTTTTAATTAACTCATCCTATATTATTCCCTTTTCTACTGGACCCCCTGCCTCACTCAGCACACAGAAGTGCTCTGTGGATGAGGCTGTCCTTGTTATTCACTCTTGTGGCCGTATTTATCTGCACGCCAGCAGCGCCCTGCACAGCATACAGAGCTCTGCCTCCTTTCTGGGCTTTTCAATTCACCTCATTATTATCACCATCAAGCCATTCCCAAACCCAAAAGGACTTTTGTCTTCCAGTCATCCCTACAAAACCAAACCATTATCACAGATATTTTAGAAACAGGGGAATTGATTCATAGGCAGATCACAGCTAAACATCTGCAATGCTGGCCATTAATTCTGGCCACCACAGTGCCCTCTTACATATAAAACAGCTTGTGGCCACTGCTGAAAAGTTGAGGGGGGGTGATGTGTTCAGCATCACATTCAGGGTCCATGGTAAAGGCAGAGGGGGAAGAGTGTATTTCTACAGCCCACTGTAATGTTCTCAGTGAAGCAAGCTGTATTCATCTTCTTGCCTGCATAAAGAGGTTGAAGGAAGATTGCATGCCTCTCCTTAAGCCACCATTCACCTCAGGTCAGGATTCCTGATCTGGGGAACACCAGGAAGCCTCTCACCAGTGTAAACCCTCTGGATGGGTAACACAAGAACACAAAGACAAATGTCAAAAGAATCAATTAATCTTAGGTACCTCTGTCAAGACACCAATAGCCTATGTATAAAAATCTCTATGCACTCAAAGCACAGCTGCCATAGGATTCAGCTGCAGTGAGTTCTGCAAAGTAGGCCCCAAGGGCTGCCTTCAGCCCCTTTCCTTCCCTGCAATAAGTCATGCCTGCATAGATCTGCTTCTAAACAATTGAGCACAAGCTCTGTCTTGGCTAAGGACCAAGTGCCACACATTTGCATCCCAACTTTACGCCTTCCTGCGCGTTGAGCCCATCCAGATGGCAGGGTGTATTCGAGGCTTAATGATCTGCTTTCCCTCCCTCCAGTATGGGCACAATAAATCACTGGCAAATCTTTCTGATGGTCTTTTAGAGGGAAGACAGATCAAACACATATAGTGAGTTTCAAAATATCAAGTCCTCAGGAAAATTATGGTCTGCAACATTGGTACAGAGCATGGATTCAACTGGATAGCTTAAAATGCCTGCAACTAAGCTTTCCCTGCCAGTCCACCCTTCCCAAGTCTCTATGCCCTGCACTTTCTCCTTTGCCAGGCAAAGATTTTGCCAGACCTGGCTTGCTTGCTCCTCTCTTGGTCACCACAGTCCCCTGCCTGCTTCAAAGAAATGATCTTTTAGCAACAGCACTCAGACCAAAACTTTTGAACAATCTCAAGAAGAGAAGCTAGAGTTTGGTCTTTTGAAGGTTGGGCACTGCTCACCACAAGAGACTGCAGGAGACCTGGCTTTCAGGGCAGAATTTTACACACCCAAGTCATGACCAGGGGATGTATGTGCTCATGACACGAGACCCAGGTGCATCTTCTGCCTACAGAGCATGGCACAGGACACAGGGATCTGTTTACAGGACCAGACTTTAACATCAGAGAGTGATCTTAAGATATTATTATATGTGGCTGCATAAAAAGCTTTTCTTGTCTGATGAGAGGGTAAAGTGGCACACAGTTAGTCTCAGCAAATGACCACAGCAATCTGACTGCCCCCCACAACATCACACAGAAAGTTGTGGCAGAGGCAGGCATTCCTCTGAATTGTACTGAGAGCATTAAACAGCCTTAATGTGGAGTACCTCTGTGTCCAGCCTGGGGACCTCCACCTCATTCTCTTCAAACTTTTCAATATCTGCAGGGACTAATATAAGGCTTTGTGCTTTGCAGTACTTACTGCCACTGAGCTCTGACCTCTCCTAAAGCTGCTTCCACTCTGCCCGATAAGTGAGGTTCTGTGTAGAAGCACCATGTGCTCTTGCATTTAAAGATCAGTGAATTGTTTGGGATGCCAAACAAGAATTCAGTTTCACACCAAACTTTATTGTGACATTTCCTGGGTAATCAAGTCTTTTTATCATCAAAAGACTGTTTTCCAGTGTGTAGACTTTCAAGAAGAAATTCCCTGCTCTGGAGTTCACTGTGTTTCTGGCCACTTAAACTGGATCTGACAAGTTAAATTATTTGTGTGCCTTAAGCTAACCATCTGCATGGGAGTAAGCATCAGGTACAGCTTATATGTAGAATACTCCACAAAACATAAATTTATCCACATGTGCATGCAAACAAAATGTCAATGCTATTTCTCAAAGAATATGGGAGCAAAGGCCAGGGGCAGTGAAATAATTTGCAGCTTTTAAGTGACAGACAATGGAAGTGATCCAGTCTTGCATCTCCTAAGTACTGGCAGATTGGCCGGGATTTGGATGCTAACAAAGAGATTCAGTACATGGGCCTGGTTTCAATTAATAAGCATGTGTCCATATGGCTCTGTGTGTGTATGTGTTTACACCGAGTGTTCTTTCCTGGTAATGGGCGTTGCATAAGTACAAGCATGCATGTGTGTGCCTGTGAAGACAGGTTCAGAGATAGTTCAAAAATGCCTAGCAGCAGAGGCAAAATTTGGTGTTGACAACCAGAACAAAAGGTTTCTTCCCTGGCAGGAAATCAGAGCCACGTGGCAGCAGTGAAAGCACCAAACACAATATGCTGACCATGAAGGATTTGCCACTCTGTTGTGGCAGAGTGGCCACAGTTGGTACTGGGACAAACCTCACCCAGGGAGACAGAAGGACCAAATACAACCAAACGTGCTCCTGGGAGGCACACCAGCCAGGCTGACCTGCTCTGTCTGCCATGCAAGGAGGCAGAGGCTCACAGTGCCTACTGCTTAAAGTGGATGGTGCCACTCTCCTGTTGCAGTGACAGATCCCGCTGCTCCGCTACTCTGGGCAGCCTGACTCCCAAGGAAATGTCCTGCTCTGCCCCTGCCTGCAGCCAGCCCACCTGTGTGCATGTCAGACCACACACAGGCTTCACATTTGTCAGCAAACCACACGGCTCTGTGTCTTGTCCACAGCACTTGCTTCTCCTGGATCTTTTTTTTCAAAAAACAATGTAGTTGTCAGATCAGTAGCTGTCAGATGGGTAGAAGGAGAAAGAGGCAAATGAGAATAAAATACTTTGTACATGACAGGAAATTCATACCCAGCAATTTAAAACAATTTGTGCATCCATAAGTCTAATTTAATTCTTTATCTCTCCCATACTGTCTCAGTTTCTTAAGTTAGGACTGTTTCTGCAAATAATAGGCTAATTCAAAATTATGATATACTAATGAGGTTGATGGTGACCATACAGGACCACAGACTCTGATATGGTACTTACCTGTTATTTGAGGGTTATCTTGACTTTTCAGCTCTACATTTCTTTCCTCCAGGTGCACTAATTTTGCATTGTTCTAACAAATGGTTACTCTAAGCTGGCACACCTTCATATCTGTTTTTGTCAGTGCTTTAAGCACTCCTTCAAGCCCTTTGGTGCCTTCTTGCAATGCTGAGATAATCCCCTGTGACAAACAGCAATGAAAGGCACAAAGAAATCCACAACAGATTTTTTTTACCTGAGCCCTTGCAAGTATCTGAGCATCTTGGAAATACTCTCTGCACCTTGCATTAATTTTCCTGCCCAACTCCATGCCCACTTCATTTCTCCACATTTAAATATACCTTGTATTATTATTTCCCCCTCACAATAATTCTAATTGTATAATTGACCTCTCAACCCCCAACCAGTGCTCAAACACAGCTTTAAGGGTTTTCATAAAAGACAGTCTAGAGTATCCTGCAGTGCAATGACAGAGCTAAGTGTGAACATAAGCTTTTCAGAGAACTGTGTCTGAGAATGGGTCTATCCTGCCACAACACAACGCCCAGAAGTATTTTTGAGGCCAAACCTCACCACCACTTTGCTGGACTGAAGAGCCTACTCTGAGGATTCCCAGCTGGAAGTAACAAAAAGTAAGGGTTCCCAAGTGTCTCAGAGCTGAGGGCTGAATGGGGAGAAGCCTACCAAAAGAGAAAAGGGCAGGAAAACAGTAGATGTTCAGCCACTCATTCTGAAAAGAAAACAGTCGTCTGCAACTTCCTTTCAACAGGAGCACAATGACAGCTCCAGGAGACCCCCATGAGCAAAAACCATATCACACACCCCTGAGGTCCCAGCTCTGCTCAGGAGAGGTAGTGCACAGCCAGTGACATGAGACATGTTGGCCAAGAAGATAGGAGCAGAATGTTAGGATCTTGGGCAAGGAAACTGAGAAATACCGAGAGGTATCTCAGAGCAGCAAAGCCAGGAATAAGACTGGGGAGCAGAGCTGAGGAATGGCAAGAGGACTGGAGTTCTTTATGGATAGGGTTAAATTCCAACATTCATTTCTTTTAAAAGTCTTTTTATTTCCTTTTGATTATGGGGTGCAATAATATGCCAAAACTAATATCCAAAGACAAGACACAACAGATGGATACAAACCAGGAGGGGAATAAGAAAAGACAATGAAGCAATTCTGGTCAGTCCAACAGATCGTGACCTCAGCAGCCTCCTACCCACCTATATCCATTCACAGTCCTTCAGACTCCTTTACTATTTCCAAGAGAATTTAATTCATTGTCTTTTTCGTCATCAGCATTTTTACTATGTATTTACTCCAAATCTGTAAAGGACCAATTGCCCAAAGTCTCATGACTTCCAGGAAAGAGGAAGGAAGTTTTGTAGATGAACCAAAGGAGAGGTCAGAAAACCAGCTTGGAATTCCTAAATAGCTGTGCTCCTGTATCCACAGCAGCCCACACATGGCATGCCAGCAGTGCAGTCTGACCTGCAAGTGAATGGGGAATCCACGTGGCATCTAACACATCCACAGCCAGTTTGAAGCTATAAATTTTCAGGTTCCAGCCTGACACCAAGCTGGGACTTAGCAGGGGAAAAAAAAGCAAGCAATTCTTCCATCCTGGTGATTCATTCTTCTGTGTCTCAGACATCACAGAGATGAAGCCAACCGTACCTTTTCAAGCATTGTTTCCCTCAATTAAATAGAAACCTAGGCACCCACAGCAATGTCTGCTATCCTTTACAAAAGAACTAACCACAGTAAATGCAAGTTTTCATCCTTGTAACATTTCTGAGGCCAACGCCAAGCATGTGATGGATTTAACTGGAGAGCATGAGGGACTTCATGTCTAAAAAATAGAAATCACTTAACTGAGTTGAAATCATTATCTTCATGGAAAGTAATGCAAGCTGATAATTTTGGTAAGGATGACAAATTCACTTCTTCCAGCATAATTCATCCTAGAGAACCTGAGTGTACTTTCTGGGTGCCAAACACCAGCTACTATTACATTTTTGCAAATGTCTTGACAAGCAATTAAAGTTATCACAGCTCTTAGGCAATTTCTTCCTCTAAGAGTATGAAATAACCCAAATATGTGGTGGCATCAGTAACTTGCAAAGAGGGCAAGTACCCTCAGAAGACAAAACTGTGATGCACCTCCACTTGAAATAGCACTCTACCATGAAGCTTTTAATGAAACCGAGGTACTTATAAAGCCATCCGCTAATTTTGTCTCAAATTTTAGTCAGATCAGGATATCAAGAAAGACGTAACAGAAACTGAACTAGAAACAGAGGGGCAAAAACCTAGACGAGTAAAGAGAGCATGGCATAAAGAGAAATGATAACAATTATCTTTGCTTAGTGTCAAGAGGTAACAAATAAGTGAGGCCAGCGATAAATAAATATCAAAGAAAGTTGAAGGCAAAACTATTGCCTTGTACAGGAAATGGAAGGGGATTCAATTATGATAGAGGCAGGTACAGTGAAATATTTTCCATGTGGCATCTAAATAATTTGTCAAATTTCTTGTTGGAAGGTGTCATTCAGGTTATGAATTTAGCAAAATGTAGAGCAGGATTCATGCATCTTGTAATGGATGGGAATTTTTAGGAGCTTTGTGTATTGCAGGGTATAAAAACCACATTCTAAGTGGCAGGGATTAAGCAGAAATATCCCTCCAGGAAGGTTATCCTTGAACAATGTCTTTTGGGATGTTCCCATTTCCCCTGAATTGCTACACACAAGCCAGAGGTAGCCTACCTCACCCTGATCTCATCTACAGGATAATTCCAGAGAAGTGTTATCACAGCTGAATGGAGGAATTGCATGCTATTTAATCCGAGCCCATTGGAAATGCCTGGCAGCATCTCAGGCTGCACTGTTAGGAGATCAATTATTACACCAATAAAAGGAATTAAAAGCTTTGTCAGAAAACCATCAGAAGCGTGACTGCCCTAAAACATACACAGGCCAATTCTGTGTTGTTGCTCAGCTGGAAGAGGGCCCTCCCCCATCCCTGCCCCAGTTCCATGCTGCAGAAGGAGAGAAGCAGATTACAAAGAGCAATTCCTCACAGTACCCCAGGTGAAAGCAGCACTTTCCCCAGTTCCAGATATTGTTAGTGGAAAAGTTCCTCCTGGGCTGATTTGCATTGACCTACAGAGACACATATGTGAATGCAGTTAAGTGTTGACCTCAATGTCACACAATAAGAGTAGCAGTCACAGCATAATGGCTTAAGGCTACTGCACAGTTTATTGAACACAGAGAGGCTCTGCCTGCCTGGTGGGAGCTGGGCTGGCAGCACTACAGTTGTTCCTGCAGCCCTTGGCCCCGCAGCAGCTGGGAGAGCAGAGCTAAGGGTGACAGAGATCACTTTGAAGATAGGTACCAGGCTTTTTTCATCAGTGTGAGGAAATGAGATCGTGCCTGGCTATGGGGGAAGAGAGGGAGGTAATGGAGTTTTTTTCATGAGTTGGATCCTGAAGTTTTAGTTCATGGGAAAGGAACATACATTCTCGGGATGAGGCTACTATCTCCAAATATAAGGCAATTTGCCTTTAGGATGCAATTTACAGTATTTCTGCAGACTCCAGTAGAAAAACTCAGTGGCACACTAGCCCCTAATTCTAGACAACTGTGCTAGAGGACTTGCACAAGCCTCTTCTGCATCTCATAAGTCAGCACAGATCATCTCAGTGGCTGCAAATTGCTTAACTCAGTGCACTGATAGCAGTCTGCAGTGTTTCACTAGACTTGTTCCTCCCCCTCCTTGCCTGCCTCTCTCACATGTGCATGCTCACACTGAGGAGAACAAGTTTCCACCTCTGAGTGAAAGGTGACATCTCTTCAGGAGAGTGGTTCAGCAAGCAGGCAATTTAATCTAGGCTTTCAGAGTTCTCCTTCCATCCAATGGCTTGACTTGGCTACCTATGGCTCTGTAGTGCTTCTAAGTCCTTTGTTCTGTAGGGATTTGATTTTTATTCTCTCTGAGATTGGAAAAGAAAAAAACCTTTTTTTAGCATGTATCAGGGGCTGGCTTAGGGGACTGAAAAATGGTCATCAGTGCAAACCAAGCCATATCATTGTGAAAATGCTAACAAGCCTGTGATAAGAAGGGAACTCTCCTGCTTCATACAAATTATTTGATCACAGAAGGGCTATCAAGTCCATCAACTTTGCACTGTGTCACAGACAGGATCCTAACATCATCTATTGTATAACCCATACCTCTCCACCAAAACTAGATCAGGCCCTGATCTGCTTGCCTTGCAATATCATGCCATCATCAAACTGATTAACTATTCAATTGTCTCAGCAGCCTGGCAGGGCAGGTAATGACTATTATTGCTATTCTATGCAGGAGAGAAATTGTGGCTAAGAAATCACTTAGCTTACAATCAAGAGAGTGATCTGAGAACAGCCTGGCTCCCAGGTGTCCTCCTAACCCCTACAGCTTTTACTTAGCAACAAGATGAAGACTCAGCCCATGTCATAAGGAAATTTATACAAACTATCCGCCAGAGTGAAATTTCATAAGTGACCACAATAATTCTTTTACCCATTTATGTGTAAATTGACAGCATTCCAATAATCAGATTGGGGTGGCTCCTGTCCAGAAAAAAAGCAATCCAAATCTGCTGCAGTTCTCAACATGATGACAGGGGGACCAGGTTGACCCCAAGTCTGCAGCAAGTTCTCCTCTCCTCTCCTCTCCTCTCCTCTCCTCTCCTCTCCTCTCCTGCTGCTCCTTGGCTAACCTTGGTCATGCTCCCTCATTCACATTCCATCCTGCAACCACCTAGCAAGGAGCTCACTGCCAGCATCCCAAAGTGACTTCGTGGCCGCTTTGCTCCCAAAAATAAAAAGGCATAAATTTATCTGAACTCCTGGGGACAGGTTTTTAAGATCCCCAGGTGTGTATGCACATGAACACACACACACTAAAGCTTACTGCACGTCCAGTACCAAAAAGATCACATATGTCCTCTCAAGGAGTATTTGCTCTTTTCCTCTTGTAAGTCACTTTCTTTCCTTCCATGCTGACTCTGGCCTCTTTCTCACAAGGGACAGCTGCCTCCTTCCTCAGGTAGGAAAAAAGGAACTCATTGTTCCTTCTTGATTTCCACTGCTTGCTGTCTTTCACCATCCAGTCCAGCACAAAAATCACAGCCTCACTCATTCAGAAGAAGATAGTTTCTTCTAGAGGTTTCTGGGATGTACCGGGAACACAGAGATGACAGATCCTGCATGACAGACATCTTGAGGGGAGTGTTTACATCATAATTGTCTATATTGTATGATTTCTTAAAGTAGAGCAGCTCCTGTTCTCCAGATGGATCGGCAGAGATTATATCCATTGTGTCTTTTAGACTGTGGTTGTCTGACAATAACATGAAGACAGTTTGGTTTTCAGAGGCAAAAAGAGAGGTGCTCCATGGCTTGATATTAAAGGGATGAGCACACCAGGAGAGGAAGATGTGAGTCTAACCTAGGGGAACTGACTTCTGATCATGATGTCTTTTGGAGGCATGACACCAGAAGAGATGTCCCTCTGGTCTAACCAAGCACAGACAATCTTTTGTTTTTAAGAGTCTGGGGACACCAGACAGATAGTGGAGCTGCTACAGCTCAAGTGCTTAAGAAGAGAAGGCTGAAGGAAAGGTGATATCTAGAAATGCAGCAGAACTGCGTGGCACTTTGTGTATCCTTCCTCTCCTCTTCTTTCACCACTTCCCCTGTTCTACTCCAGAGACTCAGCCAACCTAGAGAGCTGTTAAAAATTTGGTTCCAAGATGGAGGTTTAAAAGGAAGGATTTTGGCAAAGTCGAAGTTTCAGTACTTGATAATTTGAAATTAATTCTAACTCAAAAACACTCCCTGGATTTTCTTTAACTGCACAGCAACAGCTTCCACTAGTTTCCATCACCTGCAGAGTAAATATGGCACTTCTCAGGCCAAGCCAATTTTCCAAGTAAATATTACTGAGCAACTGAACAATACCACTCTTAATAGAAAGAACTGATGAAAATATGTGGGAAAACTATTCTTAAAATGTTACACCAACATTTGCAAAATTCTCCCTTAAAAACACACGCACACACAATGAGTCTTACAAATTACCATATATGTTTGGATAAAACTCAAAAGATGAAAACAAAATGTTCAGTGACCACCAGAGGGCTTTGCATACATATCAGAAATGACCAGCTGAAATTGACTCCTTAATTCATACCAAAATGACTGTGTATGCTGAATACCAGGCAAGTGTCCCCATTCATTGCATTTCCTCCTGTGCAACTAAACAAACAAACAAACAAAAAGATGAAAACTGTTCTCAGTGGTTTTCCTTGGAGAAAATGCCCATAAACACATCCTGGTAGTATGGCTGCTGTCTCCATGCCTTCACAGTCAGGACAAGCCACCTCATCTTCAAAGACTGAATATCAGAAAACAAGAGACATTTTAGAAAACATTAAGGGGTAGAGGGTAGAGCAGGGGAGAAATAAAGCAAATAAAGAGAAAAGAGAAGGCTTCCTTGGGAGAGCATCAGTCATGCAATATGCACAGCATTTGCCAACAATTCTCAAGGGTGCTGTATGCAGACACACCCTTTCAACAGCTGGCTGGGGGGAGACTGTGATCATAGACACCCTGAATCTAGGAGAAGACATAAGCCATAGAATCATGGAATCATTTAGATTGGAAAAAAAACCCCCAAGATCCTTCCCCAGCACAGCAGCATTTAGACCACATGCCAGATGCCAGCAACAATAATCTCCATGGACAGCATACAGTTCCACTGGAAACAGTGGAATCGGTCTGGTTTCAGCAGGACCAACAGAAATAGCTCTTTTCCAGACCCGGGGGACACCTGCACTTTGCTGAAGCGAGTAATGTTGTTTGGTCTGGCTTGGAGTAGCTTTTACTTGACTCTTGCATCTTCCAAGGATACAAATTTACCCCCTGAAAAGCCCAAGGGATGTGTAACTAAATCAAGTAATCTGAAGAAATAGAGAGTCATGCAGTACTACTTGCTGCTTGGGAACCACGAGAGGATCAATGAGATGCTCCTAAGGGATTATGTCTTTTACCTCTCAGTGATTTCTGTGGTGATTCTGACACTCACTTAGAGAGGTGGCATCTAATCTTTAAACTGCTGACAACTGAGGTCTCAGGGTGAAACTCAGCCACATGCTGAACAGCAAATATCCCTACTGGTGCACATCCTATCAGCCACTATGGCTGAGGATGGTGAAAAGAGAACAAAACCACTGCAGGAATGGCCAGTAACCAGGAGCCTCCACATTATCTGCTTAGTGAATGCTTAATGCTGCGCTTCCTCCCAACTTTTCCAACCAGGACCATGCCCCTGTATCATCTGGTAAGTGCCAAAATGTGGAGAAGACACAGAGAAAGGGGAAGTAGTTTGCATTATCATATTACCTTAGGCACACATATCTTTTCTGAATCTGATTCGTACCTAAGTTGCTGACCCTTAGAAGTCCAGCAGTCCAGAGAAGGTGAGATTGGTTTCCATTTCATAACCATCATTCATGTGAGTTGACTCCAGTCTGCCTCACTTGCTGCAAACTGTAGTACACTAATCTAGAAATATTTCCAGAACCCAGAACTGGGCATGGTTAAGGTACACATACCGCTACAAGTCTATAACCTGTGGGGCTACATGAATCAGCAGCACAGAAGAGTCTTCCAGTTTGATCTGCTTCAAAGCAGGTGCCTACCTATACTTCCAAGAGAGGATCGAAGACTCCATAAGGCAATAAACCCAGGAGGCATCTTGCATAGATACCCAGCAGATTTCTATTCTTAGAATGATTCTAGCATAAAATGTTTCCCAGTTTGTCTCGCTGAGAAAGATAGCTCTTAAAACTGGACGTGATGAAAGATGCCATTGCAGAAAAAGTGCTATCTAGGATGCCCAAGGGGAGCACAATCAGTGTGTGTGAACACAGCACGTGTCACAGTGTATAAGCAAACAACAGCATTATGATCATGAGCAATATCTCACTGAGAAGCTGAGCAATGTCTCCTGAAGTAGCCAAGCTTCAGTTGTGCACACTCAAGGGGCACAGAGACTCAAGGGGTAAGGAGCATGTTGATGACTGCATTTACCTGTGAGGACATTTTTGAAAATGTCCAAAAGACATAAGTATTTCATTCCCTTTTTCAAATTTGAACAAGACCTGTGAGGTGACATTCATCACATTAATATTAGGTCTCTAATAATTAGGCATCTGGGAAAAACTGCACATTTGGGTTCCTTCTATAGCAAAAAAGGAAGAAGCAGAAACATCCAGAGGGCAATTCAGTGGGCCTGATCACAAAACAAACAAGAAGAGGGCAGTACTACTCAGTGCTCTGTGAGATGGAGGTATTTCTCATTACAGCATGACCTCACTAGATCATGCTGTTGATTTATGTTTCTCTCCCTGACTGCAAAAGGAGCCCAAATGACAAATTGTGCTTAAATGCTTAACTTTTCCATGAGTAAAGTTGAACAAGATGAATCCACCTTCTCCTTCTATCAGTGTGTTAAAATATTTCGCTATAAAAGAAACAGAAGCAGCTATTCTAGAAAAGAGGTTTCAAGAGATTCTAAGAAAAATCCTCCCTTTAGTGGTTTTGAAAATGAAATGAGAATAATAGATATTTCAACTGTTCTGGCATGAAAAGGTGTTAACAGTATGGCACTTCTAAAGAACTCTGAGATGACAAGACTGATTTTCCAGAAGTACTTTTTCAGTTTCATTTTGAAAATTCCCTGTAGAGGAAAAACCAGAAATACTGCTTTTCATTCCCACTCGCCAGGAAAGATGTCAAGAAGCCCATCAACTTTGCTAAAGCCAGAGCTTCCAAGCCCCAGAAAACTAAAAACCTACAGCCATCACTATCACAGCATAAAGGCAGCCCCTTAGGAGGAATTATTTTGCAAATCCACTGCTGAACTGGGCTGTTTGTTTACATATGAGACATGGCAGACACCTTGTAACAAGCAGGAAGAGACAGTGCTAACTAATTTACCCTAAATGGGGGAGAGTAGTGGTCAGCAGGCTGAATTCAACCATGGAGGTCTCCAGGAAATCTCCAGGCACTGGAGATGCCACAAGCAACACTAGTGGAACAGGAGCAGACATAGGATGACCGTATGTCCAAGAAGAACCAGTCTGCATCTCCTGAGTACTCCTGGGTGCACCTATCCACCTCCCGTAAAACTCTCTGGAAATTCTTGCTTTGCCTTCATTTTTCAGAAGAAAAAAGGCTTCTTGCAGGAAACAGCAAATTTATACTTATGGTAACTGGAAGCAGGAATAGCTTAAAGAATGGCTGCTTGAAAGACTAAGTGAAAAATGCCTCTCGGCAACAAGCAAGATTTACCTTCGCAGGAAGGGAAGAAACTTGTCCCTCTGGATGCATTCCCCGCAGCCAAGGTCACACAGAAAGGGGTTAAAGAAAACCAGCCGTTCTGTATGTCAGGTACTGCCTCGGGGGCATGGCTGGCAGCTGGAGAGCAGAGGACAGGTGAAGGGGACAGCAGCGCAGTGCTCCTCTACCGCCACGTGTCCTGACTCCCAACAGCTCGATCTGAGACCTGGCCTGGGCTGCCCCTGACAGGGAGGCAGCCAGAGGGGCACCTAAAGGCAGCGCTTCAGTTGGTGTTGAACTCCACCCCCTGACAGCACCACCTCCTGTGCGCTGAGGTTTGGCTCTCTCCTCAGGGGGATGTACCCAGATTTTTGTTACGAGATAAGAAAATGCCGGGGGAAAAGCCTTCCAACATGTCATATTGCTGTAATGGGAAAAGACAGTGGTTATAGCTTCCTTTAGTTAGTGCTGGATTTTCTGGTGGATGACATTGGTTTTCAATGAGAAATGGATGCTTGCATGACAATTCATACTCTTACCCTTCCACAACACATCCATGTGGATTCACTGTGCCACACATCTCCAGTCTAAACCTACATTTTCTTCTGCTCCTGCACAGGCACCAAGGTAAATAAATGTTCCGGAAACATGGGGCCTCCTCCTCATGCCTTTTCAAAGGAGAATCTGATCTGAAGAGCCAATGGCTGTTTCCCTGAAATATTCCTCTTCCGAGCAGCTCCCAGCACCTCTCCCATGTCATTGCCCAGTCCACCCTACAGCACAGAGCAGCTGAGAGTCCTTCAGAGGGGACACAAAGGATGTGTGAAAACACCTTCCTGGCTTCAACCATTCAGCACCAGAGGTTTCTGCCTGTACCAAAGAGCCAATACACCTCACTTCTCTCTCTTCCACCTACTTCCTAGAGAAAATCTCCATATGCTACTGACATTGCATAGAAAGAAGTGTCAGAGGGACAGCACACATGGCCAAACTCAGGTGCTGCTTCAGTTTTCTATCAGAGAATGAATAAAGCCACTGCAGAGCAGCCAGCGTGGCCAAGATAGGTGTCTCACAGCACAGTTCCCATATCCCAGCTCTTGCTGCAGCACCCTGCCGGCTGGGACACTGTCTCCAGCCCTTGCCAGCGGAGGTGACAACTGGTAGGAAACCAAGACAGACTGCTCCGTGTCCCCGCTCTGTCCCTGAAATCCAACCTGGTGCATCCTGGGGGAAGCCCCATCTGCTTCTCATTCCAGACCATGTCATGTCATAATTATTCCTAATTATGCCTCATTTAGCTTGATAGGTACCAGATTGAGAAGGATGGCCTAGTGAGAGAGAGCATCTTGGCCGGCCGCGGNGTGTCTGCCCCTCCTCTTCCCCTCACAAGAAGTTGTTATTGCAGTGAAGTTTTTCCTCAGTCTCCTCCAGGCTGAACAGAGCAAGTGACCTCAGCCATTCCTCATACGCCTTCCTCTCATGGCCCATCACCATCTTCATTCCCCTCGTTTGGATGTTCTCTTAGCATCTTTTTCCTTGTGGCACCCAAAACTGCACACAGCACCAGAGGTGAGGCCACCCTGTGCACAGCAGAGGGGACACTCCCCACCTCTTGCCCAGCTGATGATGCTGTGCCTGATGCCCCCCAGGACATGGTTGGCCCTCCTGGCTCCCAGGGCACTGCTGGCTCATGTTCAACTTGTCATCAACCAGGACCCCCAGGCCCTTTTCCATGGCACTGCTTTCCAGTGTCTCGTTCCCCAGTCTGTATGTACCACACCAACAGGGGTGCCCCATCCCTGCGGCACAAGTCCTGCACTGCAGGGGGTATTTGCAGCTGGTCACTACAGAACTGACACTACAAAAATAATGTTCCCCAGACACTGGTGAGAGTCACAACATGTTGGGGCTCACATGTTCCTCCATCCCCACTGAAGGCCTACACAAGTGTTTTCTAACAGGTGTGCGCTTGTCATCCTGCAGGAAAGCTCTGCTCCCTGTTTATCCACACAGCAACATCACCTGTTAACACCTGGACATGGGCAGCGCCCTCACTGATGCACCAGAAGATCTGCTGAGAGCCAGGCAGCTGATCCTCCATGACAGGTACTGGGAATTGCATGTCTCCACCAGATACCCTGGCCACTCTCTTCCCCTCTATGCATGAGCCATAGGTCAAGACTGACACGTCACCTGCTGACATGTGGGTCCAGCAACAAGTAAAGCACAGGAAGGTACAAAAATGTCAGGTATGTTGACCAATGGAGGTTGTTTTTCAAGGGACGCTCACTGCTCCACGGGTCTCAGTGGCCCGTGCTTCAGTAGTCCATGAAGAGGCAAAGGAAACTGTCTAACAATAGTAACTGTGACCTAGGCAAAGAGACATTTTCACAGAACATGTTGGGTCAGGAGGGAATGAGCCAGCATAGGGGCAAAACACGAAGAAATGTCGTCTTCACATGCACTGCTCACTTTCTGGGAAAAAAATTTGAAAAAAAAATTCACAACTTTTTTGCTTGGGCCTGAGCTCCTGCAGCTAAAATAGCTGTTGGGTGAGCCAGGGCTCCACCGTAGTCAGCTGCAAGCTGCACCTCTGAGGTGATGCAGGCATTGCATCTGCAAGGCTGCTAGCCATCCCCTCTGCCTGTTTGCCTTCCTCAGGAACCACCTCCCAAAAAGCCCACCAAGGCAACAGGCCTTCATTGCACCTGTCCTTCTGGCTTATGGCTGTTCTGCTGCTGGGGGGATGGAGTCAGATTCCAGAGGGTGAGAGGGAGGCAAAGCCACCTGCAATGCAATCAAGCGACTGCTGTGGGAAGAAGCCAGGCAGCAAAGGAAGGATGATTTACTGACACTAGCTGAGCCAATATAAACACTTATGATACAGGTGCCTGTGCTCTCAGATACTGTCTGACTTAATTCAATTGTTTTGTAAACCGATTTGGTTAAATCTGTATAAAACTGGTGTTTAAACAAGCCCAGACAGTGGTTAAAATGTTGTTAATGAAACATATCACCATAAAACAAATATATATTACAAAGGCTTCCTTTTTGCTGACAGGACATATCCTTTCGCATTCTATTTCTTTTTCCCTCTGTTCTTTTCCTTAGAGGTTGTACATTCTGCTGTGCCATGACTGTCTCTTTCTTTCTGTACTGTACAAAAATAGGGTTGTCTCCATTCAAAAATCTGCAAGTCCACCTCTAGCATTTCTCAGTGTTGTGTAAAATAGAGCTGGGGAGACATTTATTTATTTTTATATAACCTTCAATAAGATTCAACCCAGAGCAATATTTTTAAGCAGATTTTAAGCAAAGTAGTTTATTCTGGATCCAGCCTGACCCTTTTCATTCTTTCCAAACTGACCTATCTTACAGTTTGGAGTTATTTAATCACTCTGAAAAGATGTTCCCATTTTTCTTGTTTTCAGCAAGGTCACTTTTTTTAGCAATGTTAGTAATTTTTTTGGTACTTTTAAGTCCTATTCCAAAATCACCCAAATCAAAATCTGTGTCCAAAATTAACTTTCAAAATTCCAATATCTTCTCTCAAACTTGGCCCAAATGCCAAATTAGTTTGGTCTCCTCCACCAAAAACTCTTCATTTTTAAAACAAATGCATGACAGAGTTATAAAAAAATAGGAAGACCAAATTACTGTACCTTTAGTAGAAATCAACAACAATAAGATTAACGTAAGTCAGATTATTCCTAGACACCTGTCTTTTTGTGGTCTTTGCTTCATTCAGAAGAAAAATTTTGGCCAACTGCTTCCAGCATCCAGCTGTTTGCACACCTGCATGATGAACTGGGGCAATTCCTCCCTTGGGTAGGCAGGTGAGGGGTGGCTGGAGCAGCCACACTAAGCAGCAGGAATTGTCAATGATGTAAATGAATAAAAAAGGGAAACATTTGAAAAAAAGTCAGCAGAGGGGATGGGAGACAGCAAACTTCATGTATCAGTTGGGCAACTCTGAAGGAGTTAGGGATATACAGAAGCAAGGTGGGCTGGGGCTGGTCTGTGGAAGGGATAGGAGGCAGCCTCTGGACCAGTAGGGAAGCAGGAACCAGTTAATCTCTGAAGCAGCAGTGTGAGAACTGTGGGCTCTGGAATGAAAGGGGCCAGAATGCTGAGTTAGGCTCAGTGGCTGGAGGATGCACCCCTAAGTGGAACTCTAGCTCAGTGGGCATCCACTGGCTGCTACTACTACAGTCAAACCACACCCAGAGGCAGCCACCCTCATGCCCAGAGAACAGCCTGCCTTCCTACCCCGTGCCACGCAGCTCTGCTGATTTGTACCCTGGAAGCCAGGCAGCCATGGAGAACAGCCACACAGCATGTCAGGACCTCAGAGGAGCCCAGCCAAGCCCCCACGTCCTCACATTGCTGCTGTCTGAAGAGCCCAAACCCTCCCCTGAGGAAAATGGTGTGCATACAAAATCTCATGGGAGAGGTTGTCACCCACGCTCTCCCATCTGTCCCAAATTCTTGCTCTTTGTCAGTCCTGTAGCCCCTTTCCACTGCAAGACGAAGCTGCAGACTGGCTGGTGTGCCAGCACAGGGGTTAGCTCCTAAAGGCTGTGTTAGGAAGGGAACTCTGCTCCAAAGGACACATTCAGAGTAAGCCCTGTGTACATTTGGCAGGGATCATAATCCACAACCACCCAGCCTGGTGACATTGCTGGAGGCCTCAAGAGTAGACAGTCCAAGCCAGGATTTGTGATTGTTTACCTTGACATCCATTTGGATACACTCCAAGTGTAGACAAGGGATTTAGATGCCCAGATTATTTGCCCTCATGGCAGCAATGCACAAATACAACTACTAGGAAGATTAGAGATATTCCATCTGCTTAAATTGCTCCCTTTTCCTGCCAGCTCCAATAACCGTGATGATGGGGATTTAAGCCCCGGTGCTACTAACTGTGACTGGCACCAGTGTGATGATTGTATTTCCCATGGGACCACCCTCCCAGTTCTGTGCAGTCCATCTCTGCTCATCTCATCACAGCAGTAGTCTCATCTCTGCTTGTAGAGTCCCACTCCACATCCCCCATCAACAGTCCCCAACAGCTGCTAGTGCAAGGCACTAGATAAAACTGTAACAGAAAGATGGCTCTTGCCTCTTTATTTGGCTGTTTAAGCAAATGGAGGTAGTACAGATCATGAGAAAAAACAGCAGACAACAGAAGGAATTAGAGGAATTGTAGATCTTAGTTGTCTTCGCACAATTGCAAGTTCTTATGCTAGTTTTATTCATGCTTTGAAATGTCACCTCTTTGGGCTGTGGCCAAAAATATTAAGTCCCAATCCACAGTGGAAAAATAGAGGCTTCAACTAAAAGTATCTTTACTAACCTTGAACTAAACCATTTGTTATCGGTAATTGCTACAAAATAAGAGGCACTGTTCAGCCCTGCATCTTTGGAAGGAAATGCTAGAAGTAATTATGAGTTTGGAGTGCAATTGCATAATGGTTTAATCTCAAGCTCTTCCCTTGGTGGTAGACAATTCTGTTGTTAAGCTGTGAACTCAGAGTGTTTTAGCACACTGTATCATTTGGACCTGGAGAACAAAGTCTTCCACTACTTTGAGTGCTCTGTGTTGTGGTTCTGCTCCCCAGAAAGAGGGCACCTCCCAAAGCACACCCTTGCCTTGTGAACAACATTTTCCATGGATTCTTGGGGAATTCCACCAACTCTGAATCCATTAGAACCTTTTTCTAGCTGAAGTTAGGGGTGTCCTAAACAAATAAAGAGACACCTCAACCTGACTCCTATTTGAGAACACAGATAAGGAAACAGAAGAGACTAATCTCCTTGAGAAGAAGCCACAATTGTTTTGCTATCGTAAGCCTTCCAGTGCACACACTGGGGTCTCATAATCTTCCCCACTGACCCTCCTCCTGGAGTGGGGCAATTGCAGTAGATTATGGAAGTCAGTGATGATGGTTGATGACTGATTTTAGAGCATGTGTTCCCAAAGAGGAACCGTTTGATTCATAGGAAACCCCTCCTTTTACTTCTTCTGTAGCAGGCCCAACACTCATTAAGATTGGTTGTTGATTATCTGCTCTCTCGTCTTCCCACCTCAGTATCTCAGCTGTGAAATGCAACTCTTCTTCTTATTCCTGGCAGTCAAATGCAGTAAACCTGGGCATTCTCTCAGGTTTTTGTGTGTCCTAGCTTAACCTTTTGGAGGGTCAGAGGATGCCTTCAGAGCCATCCAAGCCCTGCTGCCTTCAAATAAATTGCCTTTTTCTTTTGTTTTTTAACCGTCTAGACAACACTGTTTGCCTTCTAGGACTGACAGTTATTCCCACACACTCAGAAGCAACAAAACACAAACAGACTACATCCTTTGTAGTCAGCTTTAGCATGTAAGGGCAGAGGTACCCAAAGGTGTCCTTCTGGAGGGAAAGAATGGAGGGAAGCTGTGACTGTTGAGTGTGCTCATAATAATTTTATCTAAAATGCAGCCCACAAATTCTGAGGGGATGTAACATGATGGCCACCAGCATAAGACCTTTTGCTAGGCTTTTCAAAAGGTTTTCACAAGCTGCAAGTCACCTGTGTACTGTGAGGGAGGAGCTGCAGTGGGACATACATTGTCTAGAGTGAACTGTAGGACATGAAAGGAAACAGGCAGCTGTAGAGCATAGTGAAGACCATCTCCTCAGAGCTTGACTGCTCCTAGATCTCTTCTTTCATCTGTTATGCAATTCAATAACCAAGACTCCAATATACAAGTGCAACCCAGTGCTATGCAGTGAAGCAAGCAGGCTGTGGTTGTAGGTTTCACAGCAGAGACTGCAAGGCATTGAATCTGCAGAGACAAAAATCATTGCTGTGAAAGCACATTTCATCACTTTCTTCCCATGAGTGAAAAAGCTAACACCTCCTTCCTTCTCACCCTCGATACCCCAAAAGACATTCAACTGCATTGTGTAACAGGCAAAAACTTCACCTGCAAGACAGGTCCATGGCAGCAGGACTTCTCCTTTGCACTTTGGAAGAGCTTTTGAGCACAGGCAGAGGAACTTTGTGTCACACAAAGTAAATTGCTGATTTGGAGTTAGATTGTCACAGAAAGCCATTAAATGACAGAGACAATGAGTAAGAGGGAAGGATGGCAAAGAGTCAGTTTAGATGAAAGAACAATTTTGTGAGTTGTTTTCTGTTTGGGTTTTGAAGAACAAGAGCATTACACTTCCAGCATATGATGTACGGTAAATGCTGAAAGGCCAAGCAGAGCAAAAAAGGGGAAAAGGCCCTGGAAACCTTCAACACATTATTGAAATACGAGAAGGAAAGGGTTTTGTTTCCATGGCAACATATCCTATGGTGTTTCTGCTGGAGCAATCTACCAGAGAAAGAGGACTTTCACTGTTAGGTGTGCCAGTGAAGTGAAAGATAATTACAGAGACCCCTTTCCTCAACTGGGTGCATTTATAAATTTTCTATTTGATGTGTGTAAGTGCTCAGATGTTACAGAGCTCCTGGAAATGGATGTCTCCATAGATGACAGAATGAGCTCCAAGGAAAGTGTAGGTACCTGTTGCAGACCAACTGTCTGTGAAGGTTTGGGTGAATTGTGGTTTTTTGCCCTTCTACGATGTTGCTTTGCTGTATGAATATGGCTCACAAGAGAACTTAAGGGTTAAAATCATTCTTAACTGCAGATTTTGGAATAAGAAGTTGCAGTTTTTCATCCAAGACAAGAGGACTTTGTTTCCAACTGTCACCTCCTATTTCTCACATACATGTATGTCAAAGCTGAGATGCTCCATGGCAGCTCTTTTACCACAGCAGCATGGCATGCAAGAATTCAAGAGGAAAAAAAAGGAATATGAAACAGGAGAGGGAACTGAAGAGATACAGAAGATACTGATATGGGAACTGGAACAGGAATCCAAACATAGCTTTCACCCTCTTGCAAAGAGCATCACTGGATTATCACTTGGTAAAAATGATAAGATGTAATACTAAAACTATCTGTCTGTGGTGTGGTAATGTTCAGGAGCACAGAGTCAGTTACGCATTTTGTAATCCAAGTGGGTAAGAGAAAGGTTTGGGTATCTGTAGTTTGCTGAGGGGAGGCAGGAATGAATTGCAAAAGGCTAAAATACCTTGTCTAAAGTTGCAATGAAAGTTTGTGATAGAAGTGGTTGAACCTACAGCTCCTGACCTCCATCCAGATGTCTAATGATATAACTATCTTCAGAGTAATATCTCCGGGTGTTAGTTAAAGAATTCTGCAGATGCAGCTCAGCTGCTGAGACCCAGAAGAATTATAGAGATGGAATAAATATAGTCAGCACAACAGCTCCATGGTCATGGGAACATGACAGACACTCCTCTGCCCACTGGTTTCAGCAAAGAAATTTTCTTCCCCAACTAGAAATAGCACTAGCTAAACAAAACTTAAAAAAAAAAAACCAAAAAAAAACCAACAAAACACACACACAAAAAATCCCCAAAAAACAACCACCAAACAAACAAAATCACAAACAAACAAACAAAAAAACCCCAACCCAGCATCCTTCAGCCATAATAGCACATCACACAGAGGAAGCAGGAGAGCATTTATCAGCTGGAAGGAAGATATTGCTACAGTGATTAGCTTCATTGAACTCAGGGCAGCAACAACCGCCCTGCCCTGTATTTTAAGGACCAGATTATGAAAGGACATGCTGGGGAAAATTTCTATTGGGCATGTCTGTCTAGTGTCCTTCCTCCTCATTTTGACTCTGACTAACTTTTGGGAAAATAAATATGGAGTGGAGATTGAAGTGTGCCAATAGCTAGAGAAAACAAGTACTTGTGCTCTCAGATTCTGATGCCAGGATCAGCAGCAGGGGAACAGGTTACAAAACTGTGCTCCGAGTGAGCAATCTCAGCACCTCTGGATCCTGAAGGGAAAAATGTACATAATTGCTAGGCCTGGACAGCTGTACCCTTTCTTTACTCAGGGAAGGAGCTGGCAGTAAGTGCCAATCACAGCCTGAAGCTGGCAAAGCAGACCAGACAGAGACCAATGGCCATAGACGACATCCTCCCATCACTCTGCAGTTTTGCCTTGCAATGCCTTCCCTCCTCAGTGCTACAGACTGGCCTCCAGCCCTTCTTTCATCCCACCTGATCCGATTCCACTGGCAGTGACAACCATAACTACTAAACTCATGTTGCATTTTGTGTATTGTGTTTTCATGTTCGGCTCCAGTCGTCTATCATGGATTTCTCTTCTACACTCTTGAGACACACAGGATTTATATATCTACATCTGTGCATCCATGAGGATCTGGCCTTCTCTAGCTTTATGTCAATGTCATTACAGTCCTTAAGGATAATATCACATTAACAAAGAGGTAAATTTCTTTCTTTGATCAGGCTTCAGAAAAGCAGTGTGGCCACTTCAGAAGGGAATTGGATTTTGAGCCAAGCATGTCTTTTTTTACTTCTCTTCCTTGCAGTACTCTTCATACAGAGAAAATCTTCAGGGTTTTTCTACAGGACTCCTATGCAGCTCTGCAGAGCTGCCAGAAGGTGGTCCTGGAGAAGCATTTTCAGCAGCCCATAGAAGGCTACAGGAGGGCTGCAGTGACAGGGGGATGCTCACAGCAAGTCAGAGTGCAGCTCTCTAGGCATGCAGACTTGACAAGTGTGACAGCATTGAATATCCCACAAGCAGCACAAAGAGCCTGTAAGTGATCAGCATCACAGCTCAGATCTCCATGCTAGGAGATAGGTATACCATCCTAGGTACAGGTATCACGTCCTCCTGGGCTCAAATTAGGGACTTCACAGGTTGGAGTTCAACATGTAGGACTCTGGAGGGGCAAACCAGCAGCTGGAAAAGGTCTGAGGAGAGATGGAGCATGGCTGTCCTGTGAACACCAGCACAGCATGGAGCCTCTCCCAGCCCAGCACTGAGGGCATCCCAGCTGGCTGGCTTTAGGACAACATGGCACTGTAATTCTCATCTATCCAGTACTAAATTATCCCTTTCCCTGCAAAACTTTGAGAAGCATAAGGACCATCTGAATATCTGGTGGCTTTATGCAGCTCATAGGCTTCTCAGAATATAGAGCTGGTTCTCTAGGTCCATTTCATGTCACTTGACACTGGCAGATGTCCCTTGCACTGGAGAAGCATCAGGAGTGGGAGTCAGTGTGCAGCCTTGCACACAGCCTGCCCTAGGGGAAATAGGGTTTTCATCAGCTCCTCTTTGCTAGAGGAGCTGCACCCAGCCTGTGATCATCTCTCCCAGTACAAGCTGGTAAGCAGGCAGAGAGCTCAGTGCCTTCTCCCTGTTGTGAGGACACCCCATCCACAGCTGTGCACCTAGGTAAAGTGCCAACAAATTATGGAGGCGAGGCAGAAAATCATTCCTACAGTTCCATTTGCAAGATAAATTATAGCATCTGCTTCTGAATTCAAACGAGAGCAATGCTGCAGCCTTTCTAACCTGCTGCTCTTGCTGCACAGTCACCATTTTCTGGCTGTTCTGGGAGCTTCTGTGAAAGGGAAACACATTAACAGACCTCAGACAACTATTAGCAGATGCTTGTCTGGGTTGCAATAGAGATCATGACTTGTGTGGTTGCCCACAGCCTCAGAAAAATCGTCAGGGTCTGAAATAAGATGACAGAGATGGTAGATCTGCTCTCACCTAGCAGTGCCAAAGGATCAGCAGTCAGGTGTAGGAAGCAAAACACTAAACCATAGTCTCTCCTGTCTCCCATCAGCAAGCATAGTAGAAATGGTACTAATGTGCCAAGGAAAAGTGACTCAAATGTGTTTTGCCTGTGTCATATCCTCAAGCTGGGAAATCCTCTTTGTGTACCTGACATGCATTGCTGGAATGCACCAGGCTTTTAAGTCCCTTAAATCCCAAAATCTTTGTCAGTATTTTGATGTGGGCTGGGATTAGGCTATGGTTTGCCTGTATATGGCTGAGACTAGCATAGTTCCTTCGCAGTATATGTCTGTCTCTTGCTTTTCTCCTGTACCCTCCTTCCCAGTAACACAGCTGCTAATTCACTGTGAAACCTGAGTTTCTTGCCTACAACTGGACCCCTGTTCCTACTGGAAAAAGATGCTAATCCCCTTCATACAGATAATAACCCCCAGGGTATGTGCCTGATGAGCTGGTCAGCTCTCAGAAGATAGACAAGTGGAGAATCAGTCCAGCCCTCCATGGTAAATACATTTTCAGAGTCTGACACCTCTGCTTTGATTTGGATATCTCTAGGAGTAGTATGAATTGTACTTTGGAGTTCCCCATGTCTGTGTCTTAGCCACTGGAGTTACAGAAGATGTGTCCCCCCTTTCCTCAGCAAATGATTGGATTAACCTCTCTGATGCACAAGGATGATACAAGAACTGCCATGTGGGTTGAGGCATGTTGTGATAAGTCGTGGTTCACACCAGGCTTTCAGCTGCACCTGAGCCACTCTGGCAGAGCTGCCCAGTGCTGGCCTTCTCATGGTCAGTCTCTCCTGCCAGGAAGGAGTAGAGAGACAGCAGCCAGAGCTGCCATGCTGCAGGGCACTCCTCATGGCACTCCTGCTGCCACTGGCCTTCCCTCCAAGAGCCCATCTGCTCATCTTCCTCCCTCCCTCTCATTTTATGCAAAGCAGCTCATTAGTCCGATTAGCAGCCAAGCACCATTTCTGATTGTTCATCAGTGATTCCTTTGTTGCCCTCCATCACTCCTGTTGAGCCTCATTAGTGCTGCTAGGAAGCAGAGGAACTCTTGGGATATTTATAGGAGGGGTGGGGTGTTCTTTAGGCTTTATTGCTGTCTAATATCCCTTCTCCACTCACAACCTCTTCCCTTACCCCAGCTCTCCCTCAAAAGCCTTCTCTTAATATGGAGTTTATCCAGGGGGTACACAGAGACAGGAAAGGACTAGTCTGATGGTTTTGAGTCAGGGAAATGAGGAAGACAAGCTTGAGGTATGCAGAGGCTCAGTCCTGGGTCAGGGGTGTACAAACCTACATAGGACAGGGTACCTGGGGTTGAGTCTGTGCCCCTGTGCAAACACACATCAGGTGGGGTATCTGTAGCAGCCCATAAATGAATCCAAACCCATCATCATACGCACACAGCATTGTTGGGGAGGTATATACAGCTATATGGGGAGGTATATGCAGCTGCAAGCACAGCTTGAGCATGCAGCACCTGTGTCAGGGGTTGGGTGTGAATGCCTTTCCATGCAGGACACCCACTTCTCTGCCTGTAAGCCAATGGAGAGCTGTACCATGCTCCCAACAGCTCCAGAGGGAGCAACTGCCTTGGTTACTTATAAAAATATTCTTTCATGCAGCACTTAATTATGGAGGCAACTAGACAAAGACTAATCATTCATTCTAATACAGGAGAGAATAATCATTCTGACAGCAGGAGATGCTTGGCTTCTTTGGGAGGAGAACAGAGTGTGAGGAGGAGGAGGAGGCTGAAGAAAAACTACAGGACAGGGAAAGGAGGAGAAGGGAGGAACAAAATCCTAAATCAGTTACCCAGTACAGACATCTTTATGACTTCATAAATGGAATATGCTTAGTGCTTAGATCTTTCCCAGCATCACGAGGACACCTCTCCCTAGTCCAAGCCTGAGGCCTTGATCATGCCAGAAGTCAAACCGGGTGACATTTTAATATCACTTTTCATCTCAAGATTGCATCTTCCTTCCAAAGGGTCCCAAAGTGTTTTTATAACCTTTCCAGGCACATAATTCATGTCTTGTGGCACTGAAATAGAGTATGTTCCTGAGAAAGATAAGCCACCTCCACCACTGTGCAGGGATTTTGGACAGAAAGCAGTGACAGCTTCTGTGTCCCTCTTAAACCATGGGGTGTGCTTGTGCATGTCTGTGAGGAGGGGGATTTCAAGGCAGCAGAATGCAATTGCAGAGTATGGAAGCTGGCCAGGAGCTCTAGCCAAATCCTCAGCTAATACGTAGGTTAGCACTGGGGAGCTCTCAGAAACAGCATTGGTGATCCAGAGTGTGACAGCCCTCCCTCTGCTCTCCTGGTGGGTCACACCTCTGCAAGTGGTCAGACTTCTGCGTGACTGGGGTTGGCTCTTGAAAGGCTGCAAGCCATGGTCCTAATATGGGTAGTCAGTCCTGATTAATCACCAAAAAATACGGTATTAATCCAAGTGTCTTGGACAAAATCCAGGTTTGGGAAATGGCATCACACACTTCTACATTCCCCTTTTTGGGCTTCAAACAAGTCCAATGACTTTTGTCTTCAGAGCAGTGCCTTGCTGGGAACAGAGATGGCTCTGTTCCACTCTACTTCTCCCACAGTCCCTGAGTGTCTGCTCTGAGCCCACAGCTGGCATGGGTGAAATGGATCCCCTGTTCAAGACAGTGCACCTATCAGGCTGTGTTTTGCCCAGTGTTATTCTGCATTGTGGTTGGCAAAACACTGCCCTGTACTGCCCACTGTGATGAGTCTTCCTTATGCCCCACCAGGGGTGCTGCTAGCTGACAGACATGAGGCAGGGTTGGCCTTCACTCTTTGGAAAGTGCTGCTTTGCTTTGTCCAGAAGACCTCACAGGAAATCAGCATCCTCAACAATTATGAGCAAGAGCCATGTGAGGATTAAACAGAGCCCTCTCTCCCATAAATCTGTCAGGAACTGACCCTTCCCTTCCTCAGCCAGCAGACTGCTACAGTACAGCCCAAAGCTGTTGGGGACCATCTGCACTCCTACACAACCAGAGCCGTCTCTCTGGCTGCCTTAGTGGCAGGAACAGAGCTTTCCCTGCCCTCTGCAGCTGCAGGCTATCATGCATACAGTATGAAGTTTGTATCTCCTCTGCCTTCCTCACTGCTGTATCTCTCCACTTCCAGCTAATTTAATTGACTGCTCTGGTTATGAGGAATCATGGTGTCTAGGCACCAGGAGTAATACTTAGCATGATATTACCATTTTCACATCCCAAGGCTGTGCAAACATTAACTAACGCTAACTCTAATTAGCTGCAACTCACTGGAAAGTAGGTAAGCTTGATATTAACCCCATTTTTATAGCTGGTGACACTAAGACTCAGAAGGCTCCAATTACTTGTCTCTGCTATGGAGGTGAATTCAGCTAAAGTACCAGGATAAAAATGGGCAAATATGTTTTCCTGGCTGTTTCCCCATTCTGAGGGGTATTCTGGCCTCCCAGACAGTGTGCATTTGACCCAGACATACCTCAGGAGCTGAGCACGGGATGCCTCAGTCCTGCCATGCCACAAGTCACCCCACAAGCACATGTGCTATGCTCAACCAGCTGAGAACCCCTCCCCTGTCTGGTGGGGTGCTTGCATGCTGCCATCTCCCTGAGAGTACCCAACTGGCAAATGCAATGCCACCAGGGCCCCAGGAGGTTTCCCAAAACCATAGTCATGCAGTGCAGTACAGCAGAGACTTCCCCTTTCTCCCATTTTCCCACTTGAAAGTTGTTGAATGAAATGGCAAAAGACTGCACTGACAGTGCTAGAAGCTGTATTATGAGTGCAAAATGATGCTCTGAATTCTTGCCATGGTCCAGTTAGCAAATGCTAGAGAATAAATGCAGTTTCTAAATGCTACAATTCTTTCTAAACAGAGTATGGCTCTTGTGAAGGGACATTTTATTTTTAGATATTTTGTTCTTCTCCACTGAAATTCAAAGTTATCTAGAATTAGCATTTCACACTTAGGAAAAGAGTCAGAGAAGTCCTTCTTTATTCCTCCATTCTTGCTCCTCTGCCTCATAGCAGACCTTTTAGCAAGGTCATGAGAACTACTGTGTGATGGACACTCTGCAAGATTGTTTTAAGCCAGGTTCCCCTTGAGACAACTGCTAACTGATGCAATTAGTTTGTCTCAAAATTCCCCCAAGTCACTTCTATTAGCAGTAGCCCTCACCTTCACACTTCCCTGGTTCACCACACCCTGCTGCTATAGTTTCCTCCCCAAAGGTGGCTGCGTATTCCTTGAGGATGCGTCCACTCATGCTCCCTTCACTGCATTGCTTGGAGAGAAGCCTGAGCTTTGAGCTGAGCTGTCTCCATATTTGCAGCACGAGAAGTTAGGGTCTCTCTCTTACACACACCCTGTGAAGGTTTCCCTGATTAGTGTTGCATTTATAAAGACAGAAAGGTTGGGAAAATATCATAGTTAAAGTGATTGGTGAAAATACCTTTGTCCAATGCAAGGAATGGGTGGGAAAAGGGGTCAAGGGTAGCGCTGGCTGAAGGTGTTTATTCCTGAGTGGAACGGGATGCCACTGTGCAGCCCTCTTCCTTTGTACAATTTTGCTACCATATAAAATCCAGATGCATGCAGCTCTGGGATATGGTAGGCAGTTTTGGTCCCTGCTTCCCAGGAGGGCAGCGTGGAGTCAGAGAAGGCATGGAGAAGAGCAGCTAAAATGGCGAAGGGTAGGGGCAACCACTGTGGAAGGAGAGGGCAAAATGGCTGTGTCATTGCTTTGAGAGGAAAGTATTAGGAATCTTTACGGACTCCCCAAGTCTGGTAGGTAAGGTGACAACAGCTGCTGCTCACCACCTGCCACAGGTGGGTACACAGTGAAGGCAGGTGTCCAGTCCCAGTAAACCAGCCGCCACCTCCAACTCAGTCACACCTCAGTGTACACAGTGGGCAGGCAGCAGGACAGACAGGATCCAGGCACCCTTCAAGCACTGACTCCTTTTTACAGCCACCAAACTGCTCCAGTGTTAGTTACAGTTGTAGCCTCACACAGCAGGACTTGTGCCTGAAGCCAACAGGGCTGTGGCTGAGGAGGAGGAAGAAAGAAGCCATTTCATATTCAGGTGGTGTCCTGACTCTCTGTGAAAATGGGGTGGGGGAAAAGGTGCACAGGGGCTTCAGATACTGCTGTTACCCAGACACCCTAAGGTGCTTAAGGACAGAAGGAAGGATGAAATTGCAGTCACTTCCAGTGTCCCTGGGAAGATGAGCTTTTGGGTCCCGCCAGTAGCCACAAGCCACCTGTCAACTGAGATGAAGACTTTGCTTGTTGTTACTGCACTAACCCAAATACATTCTTTCCTCACTAAATATATTCAATAAGCAGTGCTCAATCTGACAGATGTCTTGCAGCTCACACATGAGTTAGAGCCAGAATTTACAGAGAAATGAAGACAAAGAAGGATTTATATAATCTGTAGAGTTTCTCTCCATTCATAGCCTGCCTTCTTAATATTCCCTGCGCACCTTTGCCTCAGGACTACAGCCCTGCATCAGGGCTTGTTCATTCAATATAGTATGTATAGTCTTTGATGGCAGAAGACATCATATGTAGGAACAGGTGGTAGAGAAAGAAAGAAGCAGAGGAGGAGAGAAAATTATCCCTCCTTCAGTTACATTCTTTATGGAGAGGAAAGCAGTGTCAAATTGAGGAGCTTTAAGAATTAATTTAACTGCAGGCTTTGGAGCACACACACCTACCTTCACAAAGCTGCGTGTGAATATTCCGTATTTCTTTTGCAGAATGTCTTTTAGGGTTTAGCTCACACTGACTCCTTTGCTAGGAACTGGAGTGCTCTGCTCTTGCACAAATCTCAACTAATGCAGCAGAGTTGAATGAGAGACCTTATCAGAGGAGATGATTTTATTCTAAACCCCTGATTTCATTCACAGTCATTCTTTCATGTCCGCATCTTCTCAGGCACCGACAGGTGTGTGCCAGTGTGCTCCAGCTAGGACTCCTTCCAAAGACAGGGGGGCAGTGGACATGATATAATGTGTCACCACGTCTCTAGAGTTCATCTCAGACAGGTGGTCAGGCTGGGTTTGGATCTGTCTTTTGTTCACTTTAAGAATTCACAGTGATTGTGATCTCTTGTCTCCTCACCTGGTTTCACCTTTCAGAATTATTAGGAAAGATTCTCTTTAGTTGCCTTACCTGTATATCTTTAATGGTTCAAGGCTTGTCCTTTATCTTACCTCTTAATGGCTTCAGTCTGTCTTCTGCGTCATTCCCAGTCTGGGTGTTTTGAGAAGCTGCAAGATGTGGTGTGATCTTGATGATCTTCTAGCTTAGGTGTGATCAACAGCTGTCATTCCTGTTCTTCTGCAATGTCCTCTGATGCTGTTCATGCCAATCCCATTCAACTCTCAGTGTTTCAGTTAGATCTCTACGGTATCTCTGGCTGAGACATAGTCACAGCCCACACACCTTCCATCACTATGCCTGGAAGATCCTATCATAGAAGACAGACATTTTAAATGCATGGCATATTTAGCTGAAGTAAAGCTACTTCACTCATTGGTGATTCTTGTGTCTGTAAGAAGTATGTTCTGACTGCACAGTAACCTGCTGCGGAGTTCATCAACATGACTTCAGTTACCAAGAAGCACGTGGATGTGTAGAAAACCTGTCCCTTGGCTGACCAGTGTCAAATCTGGACAGAGTAATCAGGAAGAGGGGGAGAGGGAAGGGGGGAAAGGGTAAATCCATATTTGGGCAAGTAAAAAAAATAATCTGACAGGTTGATTTTTTTTCTGTTTGGACAGCTGGGCTGAGCCCTGGCAGAGTAAAACATCTTGCTAGTGAGGCTGGGAAAGGTTTCTGGTGAGTTCAGTTTCCCAGAACTGCATCTTTTTTGTCATTTGCCACTCAGATCCCCTGGGCTTAATCAGAGCTCCATTCCCCAGAGTGGTGTCCCAGCAGGCATCCAGTAGCTTCTCATTACAGATAAATTCAGGATCGTGCTGTGAGGGACTAAACGAGGTGCATATTTACTGACGTACTTGGGTGCCTGGGAGTTTCTGAAGATATCAGTATGACCCTGGCAGGCACCTACATACTGTTGTAAATCTTCTCCCAAGGACTTACCCTGCACACAGTAGAAGCTGAGAGCAGGAATGAGATCACCACAGCTTCTTTCCATCCCTGGACCCTATCCAATAGCTGGAGCTGTGCTGGCAGCTATGGCAGTGCAGAGGGGAGACCA